>LPNX010084776.1:185349-390611 GCA_001517045.1 Pseudotsuga menziesii | reverse complement strand
AAAACGTATCCTACGTGTCCTAATTCCGGGGTCACCGTACCCGTGTCGGACACCTCGAATCCCCGTGTCCTTCGTGTCCCGTGTCCTCGTGTCAGGTGACTTAGGTTATAACATTTTTACTGTTTATTAATAAGTTAATTATCTATTTATATTATGATTTTCAAATTTTATTATATATATATTTTTATTAATAAAGATAATATTATTTTTAAAATATAAATATTATAAATATTAAACTTATAAAGATAATATGATTTTTTAAATATAAAATTGTAAATATTAAACTTATAATGTATTAATAATGTAAATATATATTATAAATTTTATTTTATTTTTTTCGAATTTTAAAATATATACATGTATGTCTTATTGTTGGATATTATATGTACCATGTAGTAATATTTATTATGTATGTATTATAAGTTAATATCATTTTTAAATTAAAAGTTATAAATATTAAACTTATAATGTATTAATAATGTAAATATATATTATAAATTTTATTTTATTTTTTTCAAAATTTTAAAATATATACATGTATATGTTATTTTTGGATATTCTAGGTAGTAATATTTATTATGTATATATTATATTGATATTATATTGGATAAGTGAATATAATTCAAAGATATGGATTGGAAATGATATTAATCTCTTTTTTCCCCAAAATTTACCATATCTCTTAAGTTATTATCTATTTGTCGAGTCTCTCCCGAGTCGACGAGTCATATGCCAGCCGAGTCTTTGCCGAGTCCGAGTCATGCAACATTGATCAAAACAGATCCAATGTAATACGGGTAAAGTTCAGGTCTTGTGCGGGAGAATAATAAGTGTTAATAATATTTTGTAAGGTCAGTTTCCAAGTTTGATCATGAAACAGCTATACATTCAAAGAAAGACCAGCTGTAACGGATGTTATCACAATAGATCCAATGTAATACGGTTAAAGTTCAGGTCTGGTGTAGGAGAATTACAAGTTTTAATAATATTTTGTAAGGTCAGTTTCTAAGTTTGATCACGAAACAGCTATACATTCAATAGTAGCATTGCTGAAATAAGGTCCTATCTAAGCATATCCTTCTCCCCATCCTCATTTATATGTCAAAATATGTGTCAGTTTCAAATCCTTTTCATACATGCCTATCGTGGAATGATGGTAAGAATTTCTCCACATAAATGGTTGTGAAGCTATGCCAGTATCACAAGTTGTTAGGGTTTTTGTCGTCAATTTAAATTTACTTTTCGACATATTTCTAAGTTGCAAAGGCCATATTAATGGCCATTTTCCATGTTCTATCATTTAATATGATAGCACCTTCAGGTTACTGATTTAAACTGTGTTTGGATCATGCAACATAATTCATGAACTAATTTAAAAATGCTGTCAAATTTATAAAGGATTTGTAAATACAAGTTTACATTTTATTATTTAAGATTGAGTTCATATCAGGCACTCCCAGATTTTAATAGCCAGGAGTGCAGGGTTTATAAAATGATCTTGCAGTCCCTAATCTTTTATTTAACTATGAGAGTGCTATTTCACAAACTACCACTTTGTGCCATTCAAGAACATAATTGGCATGGATTCCTTGTAGAAAAAACAGTTTGAGCAGATCAATTTTAATTGTAATTTCAGAGTTGGTGCCTTCCAAAAGGGACTTTTATTGCACGAAGAGGTTCATCTACAGCCCAGTATGTTAGAGATGTTGTCACGTGGGTAATACCTACATTATCACATGTCAGCTTCAAAAAATAATATACTTATAACAGATAATAATAGTAGTATTATATATAAGCCAAATATATGGTTACACTTGGGAAATCTCTGTCTCTCTCTCTCTCTCTCTCTCTATCAAATCTAGAGATACAATACATAAACCTAAAATAAGCATTCTATAAAAAGGTTAAAGACAGATACTAGATTTACATATAAATAGACATATTATATATATATATATAATGCAAATATAAATAACTTAACAATAATCAATATTGTACCAGACAGATACAAAACAGATATCAGATTTACATATAAGGTAAAAGACAGATACCAGATTTACATATAAATAGACATATATATATATATATATATATATATATATGGTTGTGTGTGTGTGTATAATGCAAATATAAATAACTTAACAATAATCAATATAGTACATTTACATTTCCATATTTGCATCAGCTCCATGTTAATTAATTTACAACGCAAGAGATTTGATCCCTTGTGCTTGATAGATATGGGGTTAAAATGGATCTGGGCTGGTTAGATGAAGCTTATTAGATGTTTGAGGCAATCGTTTTTCATGTTGTGTCTGATGGAATTAAGTATTTAAGAATGAAATTTTCTATTTTTTTTGCATGATAATCTTTGATTGTTGTTTGTTATAAAAATATCACTTTCCCCTCTTATTTGTGATGTTATCTGCAGTCTTCGAGATAGACCACAGGTACAACAAATGCTGCGTTATATTGTAGAACAGCCACCAGAGGACGCAGACAATAGAAGAGCATTCAAGTAACTACCATTTCTGACCTATTGTTGGTGTTTTTCCCTTTATCCAGATGGCAAGGGAATATATGGATTTTACGTCATGTGTGGTTCTATTAACCTTGGATTTTTCTCTTTACAAATAGTAATTCATGGTTGTTTCTTTGGCAGGTTTCCATTTATTGCTTGTGAAATATTTGCCTGTGAAATTGATGCTATATTCAAGACACTTGTAGAAGATGAGGAGGTAGGTTGCTTTCTGCTTGAGCTTGGAGATGCTTGTTTCTATAATTTCTTGTTGCTAAGCACTTAAGCTTTTAGGTAATGCTACTGATATACTTATTGTTGGGTCAGATCTGTCAAAATGTGCTATTTTAATAATAGACACATATTCATTTAGTTCATTTTTGTTTTTAGTCAATGTTGCTTTTCTATATTGAACTACTAGATCAATATTAACACTTAGTCAATGTTGCTTTTCATTTTTGTTTTTAGTCAATGTTGCTTTTCTGTATTGAACTACTAGATCTATAGTTTTGTTGTACAAGATCCCAATATTAAAATTGCAATAATGTGTTCTTTAGCATATCTTTTTGAAAATATAGAATTAAGTTTACAAGCGCAGAATTATGTTTAGGTCACTAATGTACTTGCTCTATTACTCACAGTTGATGGACCTGCTGTTTTCTTTTTTGGAATCTGATCGTTCTCACAGTACTTTATTAGCAGGATATTTTAGCAAGGTATTCAATATATCTTCTCTTTATGCTCCGAGTCTATCTCAATTGGGTGTACACTGTATGTTCTTCAGTCTATTGAAATTTGTTTGGCTGCGTGGTCATAAAATATCATGTCTTAATGTTAAGCTATTTAATCTATTTTTGTTTCACTTTTTCACTGTTTTGTATCATGATGCTACAATTGGCTTGTTCAAGCCTGCAATATTTAGTTTAAGCTTATTTTTTGTATGCTGGTTATCATCTTGTTAGGTTGTCGTATGTCTGATGCAGCGAAAGACGGACTCTCTTATGCACTATATTCAAGTAAGCATTTAATTTTTTCCAACCAATTCCAGTACAAATTCTTGAGTCAAGGTCATTTACTGTTGTTTTAAACATAATATCTTCATTTGCACTGCATGTCATAGGTGTTGTAATTTGTTTTCTATTAAAAGATGTGAAGATTCATTATTCTAGTCAAATCTCTCAATCATTCAGTAAAATGTAAAATCCTTATATTCGGGACTTATAGGCCAAGCATGCATTTAAACAATCAGTAACCTGTAGTTCTCAATTAAAATCCTTCATAAAGCAAGACAAGAGTGCTGAAAACGAGTAAGTACTGATGTCATTAAATATCTACCAAGTATTTATTAATGTTCCCCCAAGTTTCCGGGACACAGGAGTGTGGGAGCAGGGAAATGAATGCTGGGGACGTGTGGAGACCACCCCCAAATTTTAGGGAAATTCAGGGAAGTCGGGGGGGCGTTGAGGTCATAAAAATTATAAAAAATATAATAATATTATAAATCTCGTCCATGACAATTCATCCTGTATAAATATAGTTTAAGTTGCTCCTTGTAAATACAGTCTAATTCTTCAATGATTCAACACACTTCAACATTGTGTAAATCCATGGCATAGATGGTGTAATGGGGAAATGTGACGATTGACCAACTGACCCTATTTCTTCATGATTCCAGTGTGCATCACATTATTTGAGGATTTCAAGTCCAACATACAATTATACAAGAGTGAACTATTAATCCTATATTGGGATCCTATTCATCAATAACAGCCTATGCCTTCCTCCTCTAGGCTTTTAGCCCTTGCCTCTACCTTGAATCTCGAAGTTGATTTTCAAAGGACATTACTCAACATCCTACTATTTTGATGAAACTTCATAAACCATAAACCAATCATTAAAATAAAGTAGAATTAGAAAAAAATTCCATGCTTAGTAAGTGATTTTGCTTGACTAAAGGGTACATTTAAGATTAAGGTCATGATAGAGGAATTTAACAATTAGCACCACCAACATCAAGGTACATAGAGAGGTTGATGTGCTTGATTAAATGACAATCCCTAAACCTCATACATGATAAAATTCAGTGAAAACGTTGCAATCCTGAAATCCTGAAAAACTGTTAAGTCTGTTGAATTCTGAGTGGGATCTAAAATTCTGCTTTTTGCATATGAAGTCCGATGAGGTTGGAACCACTCTCAAACATCCTGAAACAATTAATGGCAATGTTAAAAATTTAAGTAATAGGATAGAAAATGAAAGATAAGAATTTAACATTACCATTACTGCTGAAGCGCCTAGGAGCCCCCCTCTTCAACGGTTCATGCTTCAAAACAGGCGGGGCAAGCACCCACCCGTGTTTTCTCAAGTTTCGCCAAATTTGGGACGAGGGGAAACGTTTCGAAAGGAGAGCCCCCGAGGCGCGGGGAGTGAGGGGGGCGAGCTCCTGACCTTGGGGGCCGAGTCCCCATGGAACATTGGTACTATTTACTCACTGCTATGGAGTAACTCCAGAGAAAACTTAAGAAACCTTCAAGTCTGAATGATAGCTTGACATGCAAACATTATGTTAGTCATGTGGATGTAAAGACGATAGGTCTTGTTTCACAACGTCAGGGCCCAGATTTTTCTGTACTAACTGCATGGAAGTAACCACAGCGTTGATCATCCTGGCAAGATGACTAACTACCAAGCTTCACGATATAATAATCAGTTATTAGCCAGAATGACAATGATTTCATCTACTTATGTGCTGAGGAAACCTGAGATTTAAGATAAGATGGGTGCATCGGCAGTCTCACGTTGTACTTGTTGTTGTTGGATGTACTTTGTTGTCCCATTGGCTACTTATGCGATCATTTGTCGGACGTTAATTAAAGTATCCTAATTATAGAGATCTGATTTGTCCTATTTTAGCTCAATTTTGAACTTGTGACAGAGGAAGGGATGAATTTAAACAGTTTTAAACAGGAATGTGAATGTGTATGAATGCTGTATGCTTTAAAGCCTTTTCTTCATTTGGTGTCTTTCCATTGGTCAAGCCATTCAAGTTCTGTACCTTTGCTAAGGGGACTTGTGCTACGTTATTAATCATGTTGTAGGATATGAATAATCTTTTGGTTTATTCAGGTTTCATAAACTTCTTCAATGTGAATAATATCTAGGATTTTCTGTGCAAAATGTGCATACAACTGGGTTCCCTGCTATTGTTTATTCTTGCCAATGCTTGTTGATTGTTGAACAGAAAACCAGTCTTCCCCTTTCTATTCTTGATTGGTCATGTTTTCTCTCACCATTTGTGGTCAGTTTTTTATCTTAATACAAGTGAACTAACATTAGGGTTTTGGGTTGAAAATGTGGCTTTTTCGCTAAAATTTCAAGGGTAAGTTTATACTTAAATTTTTGAGTGGAAAAAGTCTTTTCCTTTCAGAAGCTGGTCTTGAGCTAGAAGTGTTGGCACTTATCTCATTTGAGTTGTTAGAAATCAGGACAAGGGTGTAGGGTAAATGATGGAAAGGGATTGGACTGACCCAAAGTTCCTATATTTTGATCAGCAATCTGTCCTGCATTATATCTTTTCATTTTGCTCACCCATCTTCTTAAAATAAATGAACATTGAGAACTTGTTACAAAAGTTATTTAATAAACACATTGCTTGGAGTTGAACAATGCAGAAGTGTGTATGTGAATTACAAAACAATCAAATCATATGGTGGGGACATGAAACAATCAAGTTACAGTACTGCTCCATGAGGATACTGATCACTGTCTATCATTGGCTTGTTACTAATGTAAAATTTATTAACCCTACCAAAACCAATCAAGGATCCATGAAACATTTGCAAGTTCCTCAAGGTTTAATAAAACCCTTAAGGGGAGATTTTGTAATTAGGAAGAGTCTTAGAAACATTTATGCATTTTTATACATCAATTTAAACTGTTATGGAATTGTCTGAATATTTAGTGTCTTTTTCATATTGTGTGTTTTTATTTGGGGCATTAGTGGAGTTAATTATTTTTGTTTTGATTAAATGTTACAAAATTGATTGCTTATTTGGTAGCTTATGCTTTGCAGCACTCAGTCTGATATCTTTCGCTTTCATGTATTTTTATATTGTCACTGATAGATTGTTTTTTGAATGGCAAGGTTTGCTTACCTTATTTGACTTTTACTTTGCTTGATTTCATATAATGATACTTTTCTCATATATTCAGGCACGCCAAGAGATATTCCGTAAATTGGTTGACTTAATTGGTATCACATCCATCACAGAGGTATTACGTTCTCTCTGGTAACATGAATGATTATGCCAGATAGGGAAATTTGTACATAGCTATTAGGAATTAGTTTATCATAAATACTAGTTACTGGTAAGTTGTAATAGTAATAATTATGCAATTTGCAAATTGCTATCTAGAATACATCTTTTGATTGTGATATTTTGCACTCATTTATTCAATAGTTTGTTGCAATATCCTTGTTTATTTAGTTTGCTACAAATATCAATTCTGCTGCAAATGTTAATGTTTACTTCTTTGTCTTATTATCTGAGCAGGCATTCCAATTTTGTTTCGACATGTGTCTAATTATGATCTTGATCTTATGTACAGATTTTAATTCGTCTAGTTGGAGCAGATGATCATATGTATACCGATGATGCTATGCAATGGCTAGCTGATACTGACTTGCTTGAAATGATTGTAGACAAGTTGAGTTCACCTGTAAGTATGTTGGATGAGTGTAGCTGGTCTTGGATTCTTAGATCCTTCCTCCAGAAGGAAACAAGTGTATATGTGCTAGGCACTATATCACTGGAGTCTTCAGTGTGTATATAGATGGATTATAGTGATGTGCTTAACAGTCCCATAAACTGCTTTTTAGCCTCCAGTAGACAATAATTGAATCATTCTTTCTTTCTTGCTTTCCAGTCATTCAAATCTCAGATTTTCTGTTTTGTTTGTTATTTAGTTTGGTGTTAATATAATTTTTGGTTTAAGAGAGTCAAGTATTTTCACTAATTTAGTTTGTTGGCTATATTGCAAAGCAGAATTCCCCTGAAGTACATACTAATGCTGCAGAAACTCTTTGTACAATAACACGTTTAGCTCCTTCTGCCCTGGCTTCAAAGCTTTCAAGCCCAAGGTTTGGAGTGCAACACATGCTTTTGTATGTAAAAATTGTCAATTGTAAAGTCTGTAACTGTGTTGACCCAATTCCTCATTTGTGTAGCTTTGTGGGAAGGCTTTTTCATCACGCGTTGGAAGATTCACAGTCAAAATCTACTCTAGTGCATTCATTATCTGTCTGTATCTCAGTATTGGATCCAAAGAGAGCAGCAACAATGGCAGCAGCTGGTGCATCCCGTGGTCATATCAGTGAGCCAGTGTTCACTGCAAATCCTGAGACCGTGGATGGCATGTTGCAGAGACTTGGTAAGTTTTAGTGGCTAGCATTTTTTAATTTAAAATTTAAAATTTTGATGTGATTTGTGTGAGTGCTTTATTTATTTCCCTAAGAGGTGCATTCTACATCAAGGCGTTTTTCCATCAAAATCGTCTAGTACTTGCACCTTTCCCTAACTGCTTACTGATGGCTTTTGGGGGAATTGAACCTTGGTAGGCTGCCAGAGATGCTGGTACACTAAACCAAGACCACATTGGTGACAAGCAGAAATTTTAAATTTATCTAAAGCGTTTCTACTTCACTTCTTCTATACTACTTTAGATAGTGGATATTTTGTTTCTTTCAGCTTGTTGAGTTCACTATTACAAAAGTATTTCGAAGCTGGTAGATTTTTAAGGTCTTTCTTGCATTTAATGGACTTTGTGTATGCTAGAGCTGTTGTATTGTTTGAGTTGGGATTTTGTGGGGGCCATCTAATTTTTATTAGTTTATTGAATGTTAAGTGACACCCATCCATTGGCTTATGTTGGGTATGATGATCTAATTAAAGGCTTGATTGTTAAGGTGTGTCTTTTTGTTGTCTCTGCTAATCACGATTCTGGGAAATGTGGTTTATCTATGTTATTTAGATAGAATTTCAAAACATTTTGTTGTTTTTATTAATTATTTTGGAAGTAGTCTCTTATTCCTGCCATAATTTTTTAACCTCTTGGGTCCTCACCCTGGTCTTCCCTGGAATACTTGGATAGAGGGCAGCTCAACCACCAGGTAAAATAGCAGCTGGTAACCTTGGGTCACACAACTGAACTATGGCCTCCTCTTTGGCAAGGTCCTTTGGCTGGACGTTCAACTGATTGAGCTAACCCTTGGGGCTATAAATATGCCTATATTCACATATGTATCTATATGATTTTCTATATTTGGGTATATACTATACTTTTTTTGTTTACATGTAACCAAACACCTCTCCAAGTTTTTAAGCAAGGCACTATATATGCCAACCATACTCCATCATGGCATATATTATCATTGCTTGGACTTCCACAAGTCTCAGCTGTGGTAAATAACATTGTTGGCTGCATTAATGCAGCAACATGTCATCGGGAAGCTTTGAACCCAGTTCTAAGCACTGAAAATGCTTTGGTTTAACCACTCGATCACAGTTTGTTTGACATTTTGTTGGATTTTAAATACTTCGGATTCTCAGAATGTGTTCAACAGAGTGCCGTTATTGGCCACAGTGAGCAGAGAAGACATTCGCACAGGCAGAGAAGGTACATTTGCAGGTACTGGTCCATACAGAAGCAGGGCAACTCTACTCAAGAAGGGATTCTGTCCATATCCGTCCAGCAGTTAATGAGGGTGCAGCACTGACATTTATTGCACCGAGAGGACCGAGGTGTTCTACAGTCCAGTATGGGGGAGATGCTGTCATGTAATGTTATGTAACGTGACACTACAAAAAATAAAATTAAAAAATTAATGTCTGCTCATAAGTTATCTAAAATAAAAAATAATTAAAAAAATTGATGTTGATAAATAAATTACCAAAAAAAAAGTAATTAAAAAAATTCACACCTCAAGAAATTGGATCCTTCTCGGTGCTTGATCGATCCTGGTTTAAGATGGATCCAGGTTTAAAATGGATCTATGCTGGTTTAGGGAAGAGAGAGGACTAGAGGGTGCATGCATGTGCCATCCTCAAGATACTTTCAGTTTTCAGTATTCAAAGTTTAGCAGTGTGCTTTTACTAGTTGCTTTTCTGGTTTGAGTAAAGCAAGTTCCAGATAAGAACTAGTGTTATTGTTTGGCTTCAGTTAGATGCTGTTTCCAGATCTAGTTCCAGTTAGATGCTATTTCCAGTTTTAGCAGTTAAGTTCTATCTGTGCATGCACACGAGTTAAGAGAGTGATGATCTCTAGGAGACAACAGGCCTACATGTCTAGCATATTCTCCACTTGAGTCACACTCTTTGTTGACTCTCTATCCATGCAGGGAGGCACACTAGTTAAGTAGGGTTTGACATAGTCTAGTAGGCACCATTGTGCATGTTTAGGTTTGATGTACTCACCATTCTTCTTGTCCATTAAGGAGGTACAAGTTGGACCTTTTTAGCTGCGTGACCATTATTATTTTAGACTGGAGTAGCTAACTGTTTTTCCAGTGCATCAATAAACAGAGTTGCATATTTAAAAGTCAGATTTTTTGAGCATGCTTACCGTGGGTTACTGTTAGTAATTTCTAGTATTATGTGATACAGAATTTGTATTTAAGTTACAGCAGATTTAATGGAAGTTAAGGCTTTCCGATTTCCCAGGGTTATGATTTGTATTTAAGTGCAGATCTGACTACATGGTATCAGGGAAGTGTATCCGAAGCATCCTAGAGTTCTGTGTAGACCAGCTTTAAAGGAAAGAGTCAAAGACAGTGGTTGGAGGGTTTTGGTGGGAAAAATGTCTAGGATTCAGTGACTGAAGCAGAAATGTCCCAGTGTTTGGCATGTGGATTTGAGAAGGGTCGTGGGCTGAGAAACTTTAGTTGATCTAATGAAGAGGTTGAAGCTTGTTTAATGGAGTTTGCAGTAATGGTCAGTCCTAGTGTGTGAGAGTCGCCTGTTGGAGGGTGCCTTAACCAGAGTGTGAATATACTGAGGATGATGCTTTTGAGAAACAAGCTCACCGTGGCCTACACGTGCAGGATTGGTAGAGTAGCAGCTATCTGATGAAGCTAGTAAAGTTGAGAGACAGTCCTGGTGCAGTTGGTGAAGAAATCAAAGATAACGAGTTACTTCAGATTGCTCTGAATGGCTTCAGTTCATCTTGGCACAAGGTTATTTGTGGTCAGGGAAAGTTACTTGACTTTGAGCAGTTGTGGGATGCTTTTCTTGGAGCTGAGTCGAGATGAAGAGGATGTAGACCTAGCCCTGATTGGGATGCGAGGAGAGAAGAGGCATGAAAGGACCTGGGAAGGGGTAGAAGAGTAAGGAGGGAATCCGATTCTTCATTTCAGGGGGGGGAAAGACTTGAGTCATATCAAGTGCTTTAGCTGAAACAAGCATTGTCACTATGCCTCTTACTGTCCTGAGAGGAAGAAGGGAAAGAGTAAGCAACAAATTCCTCAACAAGTTTCTAGAGCAAGAGTAGGAATTGCTTGTGGAGTGGGGGGTTGATGCCAAGTATCATGTGAAGCGATTGGGTTCCATATCTTTCCTCACGCGAATCTTCCTGAGTTAGATATTGTCTTGAATGTTCTTGATTTAATGAAGAGTCTGCTTTCAGTGTCTTGACTCTTGCATGACAACCTTACAATGTTTGGCTGAGTCTGATGGTCAACAAATCACCATCAGAGATAGTAAACCTGGATTTGGTCGAGTTTTGGTCAAAGAAGTGCAAGAGGGTGGCCTTTTCATGTTATTTGCAGATCTAGCAGGATGCCTCGATGGATATGGATTTTCCAGCCTTGAGAAGATGGTTACAGAACTGACTGTGGAATCAGTGATTGATTACATGATTACAGCTGATGGGGGTATGGAAGAGTACGAGGATAAGGTCATCACCGAAGGATTTTTGTTAGTTGCTTTTCCAGTTTGAAAAAAACAAGTGCCAGACATAACTAGTGTTTTTGTTTACTTTCAGTTAGATGCTATTTCCAGTTTACTGTAGTCAAAATGTTCTATGAATTGGTTCTTTTCTGTCCGCTCAAAATATTGGTAAGGGAAACTGGCATTTTGACCTGAAATTTGGAAATAAGTCTTTAGAATTAATGGAATTGCAGATATCAATTGTTAACATTGCAAAATCAGGCTGCATTGGGGATTTTCAAGGGCACTGAATCCATTTCAGCATAAAAAATGATGATTTTAACAATCCTGAATAGCAACTTTTTGGCAAAGACTTTATCACTGGATTCTGGTGATGAGAAACCAGAAAAAGTTAACTTGTAGAATGTTTAGCCTTTTTTGCAGTTTTAGCAGTACAGTTCTATTTTTGCATGCACAGTCAGTTAAGAGAGTGCTGATCCCTAGGTACTGGTCGCATGAAGGTAGTTGGATTAATTTCAGATCTCAAGGAGATAAGCAGGCAGGCTTGCTTGCCTAGGATATTCTCCAGTTGATGTGCACTCTTTATTGGCTTTTCTGTCAATGAAGGGAGGCTCACTAGTTAAGTAGGGATTGTCTTAGTCTAGTAGGCACCATTGTGCATGTGCCTAGATTAATTGTACTTGCCATTCTCCTTAGTTTATAATGGTGATAAGAGGGAGATTTTCCGAGTGTGTATACTTGATGGTGCTGTTGGTAATTTCCAGCAATATGTGTAGCAGATTTTGTATTTATGTTAAAACTTAAAGCTGTTTTGAGTGAATGTTAAGGCTTTGATTCCTAGATTAGGGTTTGTCTCCTTGTGCAGTTTTCACTACCATGGTGTAATTCTCTTGTTGCTGATTTAAACTGTTTACTCGCTAATTTTCAGTTGCTTTGTTGGTTATTTAGGTGACTTGCTGAAGCTGTTGGATGTGTCCGATGATGAAAACATTTTACCAACCACATATGGTGAACTTCAGCCTCCTCTTGGAAAACATCGTCTAAAGGTTAGGTCATTGTCAACAAAAAAGTGGTCTAGAGTCTAGATATGAGTCCATGCTAGTATTTTATTCTGGTTATATCTTTTAGAGCAGGCTGTTGTAATTAATGCTTTTAAATTTATGTAGTATATATTCCATTTCTACTGGTCATTGTAATAGGAACTGATTCTGAATTATTCTAGTTGAATCTTTTGTAGTGCAACTGAAGGGATCAAATTTGTATTATATTTGGAGCCTGTTTATATTAGATTTTTTAAATTGTACTGATTAATAATTGGTCATTATTTGTCTGTAATATTTCTAGATAGTGGAGTTTATTGCAATCCTGTTGAGGACAGGAAGTGAAGTAGCTCAACAGCAATTGGTCCAGTTGGGTGCTATTCAAAAGATTATACAACTATTTTTTGAGTATGTCGTATCTATACTTGCTAATTTCCAAATGACTGTTAGACAAATGATGAAGACATTTGTAATCGAACCTATATTTGATGGTTGTTTGTAATGATCTATGCAGTTATCCATTTAACAACGCCCTGCATCATCAAGTGGAGAGCATCATAGCATCATGCTTAGAGAGCAATAATACAATTCTTATTGAGCACCTCCTTAAGGATTGCAACTTAGTTGGAAAAATTTTGGCAGCAGAAGGAAATCCCACTGTTCCTGTTGATCAAAATAAGGTACTTGCACATGTATAAACGATACAAAATGTCTGTTTGGTGTCTGCAGTACTCTTGAAAGAAAAATATATATTCTATAAGGTTTATTTAAAATTTTATTCTTGCGTTTGGTTAATTGTATTGTTTGGCCTGTTGATATGGTTGTAAGACAATTTGAAAAGCATGTTTGAAGTCATGCTAATTTTATCTCTTCTAATGTGCAATTTTTAATCCTTTTTAGCCAACAGTACCTTACCCAGGAAGGGTTCCACCAAGAACGGGGAACATTGGTCACTTGACACGAATTGCAAACAAGCTTACTCAATTGGGAATGAATAATAACCTGATACAGTCATCTATTCGGGTATGCATTCAGTTTTTTTTTTATCATAATTTTATGTTCAAAGATTTCTGCTGTTTAAAGATTCTTGGCATGAATGATTGAGAGATGCTGTTCCCATCAAATTGTGTTCTTTTCCTAATTATCAAAGGGATATGGTGAAATAGTTGTTTTCACTTCTTAAAATAGCAGTAAATCATTCCGTAGAAATATAAGATCCATCCCCTTGTTCTGTACAGAATCTCCCCTCCATCTTTGAACTAAGAGAAGCAAGACTACATGTGAAACAAGAGAAACCCATCTCTCTCTCAGGGGAAGGATGCTAGAAAATTACATTGCTGGGGATGGGTGCTAGACAATGGCATTGCTTGGGTTGGGTGCTAGACAACGGCAACCAAACAACTAAACCTAAATATCTTGCTGGGGATGGATATAACTCCCCAATGCTGTCTCTTCTTGCTTGAAATGTAAATGAGATTTGGTGGTAATCGAGTAGAATTGTACCTTGAATAGTGTCATGGAAAGAAGTAAGTCAATTACAGGGAATCACAAGATGCATCATGATAAGTGATAAGTTATGCTTTAAAATACTGATTCCAGCTAATTAAAACATAATTATATATTCAGTTGGACTTACAGTAGTTTCCAAATATCTCGTTTTAATGTTAGTGCTGCATATTTGTTATTGCTGTAGCAGCTAATCATATCTGTTTATTAAGTTACAACTTATATTCTTAGCCATGGTTTGATTTTAGATGTCTATTACTGGATTTGGTTTTTAACTTTTTGCTTAATGCAACGGTGAAAATGAATGACATTGAAATTATATTTAATGCCTCTTAAATATTTGGTCAAAACAATATTGTGTCCAACCATCAGGGCCCTATCTGAAAATATTGTATTTGTTTTATCTTTATCAGGGAAATGACGAGTGGACTAAATGGGAAACAAATGTTCTTTCAAAGCGTAATGCAGTGGAGAATGTATTTCAGTGGGCATGTGGGTAGGTTTCTTTAACCCTTCATAATGATGCAAGGCAATATCATTTCAGAGTATTGCATTTAGTAACAAACCTTTGATGCATTTCTGTGATAGTAAAAGATTCTAATACCTGGTACTGTCAGTGTAATTATTGATTGCTAGGATAGTCTTTAGACAGTCTAATAGTATTTTCACTATTTTACCAAGAAATGATGTTTGGCTGTGTAGCATAATTATTCATGTGTAAGCCTAAAATCTTAAATGATGGTTGTTTGTTCTCTTATTATAATCTTAGTTAGACTAATAATGTTTTTTACGACAACAAGACATCTTATGATGTTTGGCTAGATAGCTCATTTTTGTGATGGGGTTTGTGGTGAAATTCATTTATGATTCTAAAAGATAGGAGAATGGGCAGTTTTTCTAATAATTTTCTTATTAATATCTAACTATTGTTTCGGGGATCATGTTGAATTGCAGCCGTCCAACAACAGTACACGAGCGGACTATAGATAGTGATGAAGATGATTTTCGTGACAGAGACTATGATGTGTCAACAATGGCTAGTAACTTAAGTCAAGTATTCCGCTATGGAATGTTTGACAATGAAGAAGGCGAGGAGGTAATATTCCTTCAGTACATCAAGCGTTTTCTTAATGTTTTTTGTTTAATTTTCAATTTCCTGCCATATATATTTTTATTCAGCTTTTTGGTCTTGGATGCCTTCAATATAACATGGTTAATGGGGGGCTGTATATAGGTTTTATCTATTCATACTATTTTTGTCTCTGATTGTGCAGGTTCATGGTGCTGTTGATAGAGATGATGAGGTATACAGTACACTCTACCAGTAACTTGCAATAATGACACTTCCAGGCCACCTCTGTTTTCATCTTGAACACCAGACAAGTGCACAGAAGAGTATTTATTATTTAATGAAGGAATGCAATGAAAACTTGTAATATCGGTCTCCAGAGTGTCATTTAATGATTAATCTCAAGTTATATTTCTATTTTCACTAGATTCTCTCGAGATTGTGTCCCTGCTTTTAATACGAAATTATTTTGTAAAGAAAGCACTTTTTTATGTTTGGGTTTACAATGTTTCTTATCTGCTATAAGAATTAAAATACTAGTGTATATGCTGGTTTTCCAGGATGTCTTCTTCGATGATGAGTCAGCAGAAGTGGTGGTCTCCTCTCTCAGAATGGGGGAAGAGCAGGATGGGTAAAGTCACAAGTCTGGTCATAATTAAATGTACAATTACAATTTGTGGAAAAGGAACTAAGAAATATATTGATATGTTTCTGTTCTGAAATTGTCAGGAGGAAATTAAACTATAGCAATGAATAGCCTAAGACTTATTTGTAACTTATACATATTGTAACATGGGTATGAATTTTGATGGGGACTCTACATTCTCAAAAGCTTGATAACTTGAGTAGATAAAACATTTTTAATGATGTTATTTGCCTCTTGGGTTTTTTGTGGTTTTCTTGCAGTGGGATGCTGAGAGAAACAATGTTCACAAGTACAAATTGGTTTGCTTTTCAAGAAGATAGGCCTGCAGACCAGTTAATGCCCCCATGTATTATTTCGCCATCTCCAAGGGTAGAGGATAGTCAGTTAAACAACACGATAACATCAGCTAATAGTGGTGGTAGTAGCAGCAGCGATGACGAGGTTGTGGTAGGGGATGATGAGGAGTTGGTAGATACGGCCACTTCTCCTAATGGTACTTCAAATGGTGTAGATATAGAAGCCAAGGAAAAGACCTTAAACTCGGTTGATGATTTGTCTTCGGATCTGGAGAAGGTTGACATATCTGATAATTTGGCTTTCCTTCAATGCGTTGAAAGAAGTATTGATATATTTTCTGTCAAGCCTCCAGATTGGGAGGGATGGAGAGATACTGCAGATTTTGAGGGCACTTCTGGTAGAAATCCATTCAGTGCAAACAATCCTTTTGAAATGGATATTGGAAATTCATCAGAGGCAGGTCACAGTTTAAAGTTGGCTTGTACAGACCAAGATTTGAGTATGAAAATGGACCATGTAACTAGCAAAGAGACAATTCTAGATGGTTCTGTTCCTGAACTACAAGAGGAGGGAGATTCTGATGGACTAGGGAATAAGACATCTTTGTCTTTGTTTGAAGAAAATGTGGAATTTGTTGGTGTAGAGATAGAGGGAACAAAGAAAGCTATGGAACACGCTTTAAAGGAAGGGATTGTGGGAGAGGCTGGACCAATTAAACGGGATGTTGGGTTGCAATCGGAAGAACCAAAAGCGATTGATGAAAATGGTGATTCTAAATACAATGACATGAACTATTGGCGCAGTGATTACAACTCTACAATAGCTCAGGATGAATCTTTGTAACTTAATGAATCTGTCTTTGTTGTTGTACATCTCAGCAGAGAATGAAGGCAGATTGTGTAAAGAGCATGTATTCTGTATGAAACGTGTCTCTAATGTTCAGCCATATTTGGCTGTACAAAGTTGGGTACAACACTGCTCTTGTACCAATCAGCACGGATTTGTATGTTCTAGTTCATAGCCCTTTTATTGTTTCTTCCCTTCACAGGTGCTCTGCATGATGATCTTTGCACGAGTCACTCATTTGTGATATTTCACTCTTGGTTAAAAATAGATATTGATAGGACGAACATTGATTAATTTCTGGATTTGATACTAAGCTTCAGAATATTCAATGGCCAAATGAAATAACATCTTCTCAATTATAGTTGTGTTAACAGCATGTAACAGTTGCTCTGCAGATGACCTTATCTTTGATCATTGCATGAGTCACTCTTAGTTAAATAATTATTGATAGGACGAACATTGATTTATTTCTGGATTGGGGAAAAGTTTCAGAATATTCAATGGCCAAATGAATAACCTTCTTCTCAATTATAATTGCGTTACAGCAGAACTTGGCCAAGATTCCCAACGATATTGTATTTGTTTGTTGTGTTGCAGTTCTCATCATGTACAAATTGAATTGTCAGCTCCTTGGCTTGTTGAATTCAAGTTGTTTCAAATCATTTGTGAATGCTATGCAATTTATTTTAGGGGTTTCTATCAACAACCAGGTTGTTTAGTTTTGCCTTTAATTTATAACCATAGGAGGAATTGTTTGATTGTAATCTGGAGTTTGCTCTGCTGTTGTCACTGATCTATCCATGTGTTTGTCAATGTTTCGAGCCCTGATCTGAGGCTCATCTGATGTCAGTGTCTGTCAAATGTTTCACCTCTTGATCTGAGACTCGAAACATTGACAAATACATGGATAGCTCCTTGACAATTCCAGAGCAAACTCTAGATTACAACCAAACAATTACTACCTGGGAATTCTCAGCTCATATGAGGGATGTTTAGACAAATACTGTACCTGTATTGATTATTACTGTACCAGGTGTGCTTAGTGAGCTCAAGATCCCAAGCCCTATCAGCCCAAATGCTTTGAAGTCCATGGTTCTGATAATTCTCTCATAATCCTAGTGAACGTAGAGATTTCTTTGTTGTCTGTTTAGAATGTTTTTATTTTAGATATTAGTTTTTGTGTCCAGCGACTGATGGATTGCTCTTGTAAGTCACGTTCGTACTTGGGGCTCCTAGTATTGTGCTAGTGATCTAGCATGTACAAGCTTGATATTATTGGTCTCTTGTATTTTTGAATTTGTGGGCATACTCGTGAGGACACCTCTTTGGAAGTTCTATGGGCGTTGAGGATGGCACTGCTTGCTCATGATATGACTTCAGCTTTTTTGACGGCATAGTGGCAAGTACTCACATGCAAGGGTTAAATGCTTATGATTATACGTGATTCAGTTTGAAAAAAATTCCATTTTACAATGACCTAAAAGATGGCTTAAATAAGTTTACTGTTGTGAAGGAACTCATCTCTCGACAGTCGGTCGTAGAATTAATTCTTAATGACCTTGTATTTGATAAGTGGGAAAACAGAAGATTAATTTTTTAAACTGTACCTTGTACCTAATGCCTGGACAGTCAAGGATGCTGATTACATGCATGATGCCAACATCATGTGTACGACATAATTTCCCAATAGCTATTTTACTTGCAACTTAATTTGACGTAGTCTTTGCTATTATTGTTTTCAATTTTTAATTTGAAATTTCAATGATAGGTTGAAAAAACTTCAAATTGAACAAGGTTTCCTTTTAAAATTCAAAATATTGTATAAAAATAAGTTGATGAAATGCTAAAATTCAAAATATTGTATACAAATAAGAAATATTGTAAAATAAGTTGATGAGATGCTAAAATTCAAAATATTGTATACAAATAAGTTGATGTGGTGCATTTTGTTTAATTGTGAAAGCATAAAATATTAAAAAATATATATAATGTCAGTAACATTTATGTGCATTTTATATAATTTGTCAATTTAAAAAATAAATACAGAGTAAGTACTTGGGAAAAATAAATACTCGGGGTTCCTACACGTACAAGATTGATATTATTTTATATTATTGGTCTAAGTACTTGGGAAAAATAAATACTTGGGGTTCCTAGTATTTTGCACGTACAAGATTTTGCTATTATTGGTCTCTTGTATTTTTGAATTTGGGGGCATCTCTTTGGAAGTTCTATGGAGGTTGAGGATTGGCTCTGCTTGCTCATGATATATCTTCAGCTTTTTTACGGCATAGTGACAAATACTCACATGCTTGAGTTTAATGCTTATAACCTACGTGATCAAGTTTTAAAATCTTTATATTTTACAATGACCTAAAGATGGTGCAAATAAGTTTACTATTGTGAAGGAACTTATCTCTTGATAGTGGGTTATAGATTTATTATTATTGTTATATATATTATGCTTCTATGTATACAAATTTTTAATGACCTTGTATTTGATAAGTGGGAGAATAGAAGATTAATTTTTTAAACTGTACCTAATGCCTGGACATTCAAGGATGTTGATTATATGAATGAAGGTAACATCATGTGTATGGCATTTAATTTGCCAATAGCTATTGTAGTTTAACTTAATTCGACGTAGTCTTTGCTATTATTGTTTTCAGTTTTTCATTTGAAATTTCAATGATGGGTTGAAAAACTTCAAATTGAACAATGTTTCGTTTTACAATTCAAAATATTGTATATAAATAAGTTGATGAGATGCTAAAATTCAAAATATTGTATACAAATAAGTTGATGAGATACATTTTGTTTAATTGTGAAAACACAAAATATTAAAAAATATATATTGTTTAATTTTTCCAATGTTAGTAAAATTTATGTGAATTTTATATAATTTATCAATTAAAAAAAAATACACGTAGTAAGTATTTGGGAAAAATAAATGCTCGAGGTTCCTAGTATTTTGCGATCTTGCATGTACAAGATTGATATTATTGGTCTCTCGTATTTTTGAATTTATGGTCATACTCATGAGGACATCTCTTGGAAATTCTATGGACGTTGAGGATTGGTTCTGCTTGCTCATGATATATCTTCAGCTTTTTTGACAGCATAGTGGCAATGGCAAATACTCACATCATGACATATCATCTTCAGTTTTGTTGACGGCATAGTGGCAAATACTAACATGCATGGGTTAAATGCTTATGGTTCTACGTGATTGAGTTTGAAAAAAAAAAATATTTTAGAATGACCTAAAGATGGTGCAAATAAGTGTACTGTTGTGAACGAACTTATCTGTTAACAGTCGGTTGTATTATACTTTTATGTATTCAAATTTTTAATGACCTTGTATTTGATAAGTGGGGGAACAAGAGTTTAATTTTTTAAACTGTACCCAATGCCTGGACATTCAAGGATGTTGATTATATGAATGAAGGCAACATCATGTATACGGGATATCATTTGCCAATAGCTATTTTAGTTGCAACTTAATTCGACGTAGTCTTTGTTATTATTGTTTTAAGTTTTTCATTTGAAATTTCAATGATGGGTTGAAACAAACTTTCAAATTGATCAATGTTTTCTTTTAAAATTCAAAATATTGTATAATATTTAGTTGATGAGATGCTAAAATTTAAATTATTGTATACAAATAAGTTGATGAGATGAATTTTGTTTAATTGTAAAAACACAAAATATTAATTTTTTTATAATGTTTAATTTTTTCAATGTTCAATAAAATTTATGTGCATTTTATATAATTTAAATATATATTTATCAATTTAAAAAATAAATACACACGGTAAGTATTTGGGAAATATTTAATAACTACTAGCAAAGTAAAAGATGATCAATAGGGATAATTTATATTTATTTAACTACACGAATTTTAAAATTCAGAATAATAAATTTCTAAAATTTATTAATAAAATATATTTCTACTTCATATTTTTTTACTGGTTCAACCTATTTTTTAAATAAAAAAATGATGATAATGATTATGTTTATTTTATACATTTTTATTTTTAATATAATTAAACTTAATTTTTTCAGTGCTATGTTTATTTTATACAATTTATTTATAATATAAAGAAAACTACATTTTTCATTAACTACACAAATTTTAAAATTCCAAATAATAAATTTCTAAAATTTATTAATAAAATATATTTCTACTTCATATTTTTTTAACTGGTTCAACCTATTTTTTATATCATAAAATGATGATAATGATTATGTTTATTTTATACATTTTTATTTTTAATATAATTAAACTTAATTTTTTCAGTGTTATGTTTATTTTATACAATGTATTTATAATATAAAGAAAACTACATTTTTCATTGGACTGTAAGGCGTTAATTTCAAAGGTAGCTTATTTGTGATAGACTTAATTATTTTGCTTTGTTTATGGTAGATGATCTAAAAATTGCTTTGTTTATAGTGCATGATTTAAAAACGATTCTAGCTGAAATCAAACTCTGCTTCTTTGACATCTTTTATAGCATGTGTGGGCCTAATGGTTAAGAGCATGTGTTTCCTCTTAGGAGGTCATAGGTTCAAATCCAGAGGGGGGTAGTGTATGTACACCTCTGTAGACTTTAACAATTAAATCGCTGCGCAGAAGGGGGTCCCTTGTCACACAAACAAGGGGGTCTCGTACACCAATTTGGTTTTTCGCTTGGCGGTGACCTTAAATAGATTATTATTATTATTTTATTATAATAAAAAAATATTGTTTTTTTTTGTTCGGAAAAAAAGCGTAATTTTATATCATCTTTTGAGAACAAAATTACATTTAGTATATACATAGTTTGTGTATTTTTAGAGAGAGATATATCCATAATAAGACAACAAATAGAAGTCTCTGAGAATAGCCCCACAAAAAAATAAAAACATGATCATCATACTGTAGTTTAGTTTGATAATATACCAGAAGTCATCAAAATGTGCATAGCTGTACCAAAACCATACTGCTGTACCAAGTCAATGTAATACTGTTCACTCCAAAGTAAACACTGGACCATATTGATCATCCAACCACCTCAAGTAACTGAGTTCCATAAAAAATAACCTGTGAATATACCATATAATAATATAGACAAAGATAATCCAGATCTTCCCACGGTAAATCAAAACATAATAAAAATGCCAAGTCACTTATAGATCAACATCATCTATAAAAAGCCAAGTCACTTATAGATCAACACCATCTATGAAAGCAAAGTCCATGATCCCTACATGCATATTTTAGTCCCTAAGATGCTAGTTTTTATCCATAAACCATGTTTGATGCCCCTATAACCATACCTAGTGTGTAATTCCTTGTAATGGTGCACATAATGCACCTTTAGGCCAAATATTACCTTTATAGGGCTTGGCTGGGTTTTTTTTACCCTGTGCATTATACAAACCCTAAAAACATATGTTACGCTTTAAGAAACTAGTGTTCCTCCTCAAATTATGTCCATATCCTCGAGAACCATTATTAGTGCATAAAGTCTCATAATGACTATGAGATGACATTTGTAGGCAAGGATTCCCTTGACAAGGTCGGGTTGGATGCTATGCATGGTCCATGATCATGAAAGCATTTTTACACCCTAAGATGCTAGATTTTATCTTTAAACGATGTCTAAGGCCCTAATAACCATATCTAGAGTACAAAACCTTCCAATGACACTCGAGAACCATTATTAGTGCATAAAGTCTCATAATGACTATGAGATGACATTTGTAGGCAAGGATTCCCTTGACAAGGTCGGGTTGGATGCTATGCATGGTCCATGATCATGAAAGCATTTTTACACCCTAAGATGCTAGATTTTATCTTTAAACGATGTCTAAGGCCCTAATAACCATATCTAGAGTACAAAACCTCACAATGACACCTATGTGCAAAATTTGTCCTTTGCATGGCCTAGGTAGTGGTTTTAGACCCTATGCATTGTCCATGAGCCCCAAAAAATCTTTCAAGCCTCAAGATGCTAGTTTTTACTATTAAATCAGATCCAATGGCTTGGGTGTTAAGTTTTCTTAATTTTCTTAGATGATATATTAAAACAAATTGTCATTAGTAAGATCACTGAAAGAAAAACAAGCACAAAAACAGAAGAACATAAGGATTTTCCCCCGGGAAAGCCATAAGGGAGAAAACCTTACAAAACTCATTATAGAACTGAACCAGAGGAGTGTAAAACCAAGACAAATGCTTCTCTCATCTTTCTGGCGCACTAATATTTCTCTCTCTTGCAAAACAACTTGAGTGAGTGAGTACAGATGAAGGGGAGCACCTCCCTATTTATATTCTTCAGTTGAATTGACCTCTAACCTAACATGGCCGACTTGTCTAGCAAGCACCAAAACTAACATTTATTATATTGACACTTGGGTACTATTGACTCGACTTACATTCAGAGGTTTACATTGACTCTTTCAATGACTCTTGCAAGACCAAACTCATCTCCCGAAGGAGGAACATATTCAATACATCTGGAATATCTTCTGAAGTTACAATACTTTAACACTCCCTCTTAACTAGGAAGGTATTCAACCACAGTAGTAACATCTACCACAACTGTACAACTGACTAGTGAGTTTCTATATGTCATAGGAAGTTTTGGAACATCATCATACATCTTCATCATCGATCTTAGCTGGATCATCTTCTGCAATCTCAGTATGTGAATAATGAATCATCTTTTGTACGTACTCGAGAATCTTCTATTATCTTCTAAATCATCTTCTGTAGCATAAGTATGTGAATATTGAACCATCATCTGTCGCGTCTATATGTGAATACCGAATCATCTTCTGGATCATCTTCTTATAGCATCAGTATGTGGATACTGAATCATCTAATAGCATCAATATATGGATACTAAATCATTGTCTATCACGTCAGTATATGAATACTTAATCATCTTCTGGATCATATTCTACAACCTCAGTATGTGGATACAGAGTCGTATTTTGTCATACTAGCATGTGGATGCTAAAACAACTTTTGCCAACATCAGTATGTGAATATTGAGACGTCATCTGCAACCTCATCATCTGCAACATTAGTATATAGATATAGAAACATCAACAACAATATCATTAGCATGTTAGTTCTAAAATCAAAATCATCTATAATGCTAGATCATCATCTACATTACCAACATAGAGATGTTAGAACATCAACATTACCATCGGTATAGAAACACTGAAGCAAACTCATCAACAATCATCAGTGTAACAACAATGAAACTATCTCAACAATCATCGGTATAACAATATTGAAACTATCATCTCAACAATCATCAGTCTAACAATACTGAAGCAAACATCTCAGCAATCATTAGTATAACAATACTGAAGCAAACATCTCAGCAATCATCAGTATAATAATACTGAAGAAATCATCTCAACAATTAATAGTATAACAGTACTGAAGATACATCTTTCCCTCTAACTATCTCGGAGCAACATCATGGTGAGTTCTCTGGTAGATCCATTCGGTCATTTTGTCCAACTTACTAACCCTTTCAAGCCAACAATCCTAGTTAGACAGATGGATCTCCCCAGGGACCAAACAAGCCTTGTCTGGGTTACTAACCCTTTCGGTCCAACCAAGCCTATCTAGACATACTAATCCCCCTAGGATCAACATGCCTCGTCTAACTTACTAATTCTTTCAGGCCAACAAGCCTAGCCAGAATTACCCTCCTCTAGACTGAGCTACCCACCACTACATCCATCTTCCATCTACTGACACTCCCTCTTTCAAGATAGGTCCTTTCGGACTACACCAAGCTTGTCTCGAAAGTATTCCAACTTTACACGAGCCAGAGGCTTAGTTAACACATATGCCAGTTGTTCCTTTGTAGGAACATACTTGAGCTTTACAACTCCTTCCTGAACCATATCCCGGATGAAATGATATCTAATTTCAACATGCTTTTTCCTATTATGAAACACGAGGTTGTTTGTCATCTTGATACAAATTTGATTATCACAATGATATCAATAGCATCTATCTCTGCATCAAATAGCCTTGCCAACATATTTCGAAGCCAAATTGCTTCGCTACATGATGAACATGTTTCAATGTATTCAGCCTCTGCCGTGCTAAGTGCAATACTAGTTTGCTTTCTATTGAACCAAGAGATCATGCCTGATCCCATACTAAGCAACATCCTGTGGTGATTTTTCTATCTTTGGCACTTCCTCCCCAATCTGAATCTGTATATCCATGTAATCTGATCTCACCACTAGATGCATATCTAAGCCTATAATCTGAAGTTCCCTTTAGATACTTGTTATCTCTAAGGTTGTTTGACCTTTTTACCTTAAGATCTTTGGTTGTGATGTGTTTTTATTTTTAAAATTTTGCTTTGTTTTACACCTTATGTTTGATTGAACGCCATTATGGTTTTCTTTTAGTCTTCTGAATTATCAAAATCTTCACTCATTAGTCATGAACCTATGTATGTGCAAGAGATTTTATATTATATAGTGGATTGTTAAAACTGGCAGCATTATCCAAACTGGCAGCATTTCATGAACTGGTAGCATTTCACAAACTGGCAGCATAGTTTCAAAGGGTATTTCATTAAAAAGTTTGTTATTTATAAGTACCGTGGAATATAAAGGGGATAAGGAACTATAGTTATATTCATGATATTCGGCATTCGGTATGAATATGCTTTAAAAGCGCCCCTGTCCATAAAATGATGGATTTTATCGTGTCATTTATGGAATTGTACACCTGTTCTCATTTTGAAATTAAAACACTACATGCAATGAATATTAGTACTGATCGTGGTAGAATCGACATAATTCATCATTTTCCCTAAAAAATTGTCTCATTATTTTGCTGGTTAACTGGAGAAGGATATTCAGAGAGCCGTTTGTATACTGTCAATGTTCATTGTTCACGAACAACAACATTAGGGTTTGAAGCAGCTAGGGTTTGTTTTCAAACTCTGATAGATTTTATGTTAAAAGGGCCGGACTATATTATATATGTTTCCTTGCATATCAAAGCAAGTGGTTGCAGTAAAAATTCCCTGTTAAAGGAGTATAGTGTGAAGGGTTTTAAAAATGTCGAAGACAACAGAGGAAGAAGATCCAGGGGTTATGGTAAAAAGAAAGCTAGGAGGTTTCATTTGCAGGTTGGAGCCAAATAATACAAACTGGATAATGAAATTTCCCAGGTCAGCTAAATTAATGAAGAAGGTCGGATGGTTTAACTTCTATGAGAAATTGCAAGGTTACCACTCAGAGGTAACCATGTTATTTATTAAAAACTATAGAGATGAAAAAGTTCAGCTGGAAAGCTTAACAGTTAGGGTAAACGAGGATTCTATTGCTGAGGCAATAGATGTTCCGGCACAGGGGGAGAAATGGTTTAAACAACAGGATTTCCAAGGAGATTTCAGTGAATTTTTTATGCTAGGATTTGAGTGAATTCAAAACATGTTGGTTCTTTATCAACTAGATCACACATCAAAGCCATATAACTAGGGTATGACTTTGGCTTCTTTCTTTCTTGGATGGTTCCTTCTGGGGCACCATGTATTTTTGCTTCTTCGATTACTTCACGATCCCATGCAGGTTTTCTCTTTCGAGAAATCATTTCACTGGGTAATTCTTCAGGTAACTGCGGTTCTGTCATATCATGATCCTAAAAAATCTGACCTTCTTCTTCGTTCCTAACTAGTTTAGGACTTTCTGCATCTTTGGGAGTTGCATTCTCCTCTTCATCTTCCTTATCTTTCTTTGACTTCCTGAAGGTTGTGTCTTCATCAAATGTGACATCTATGTAGAGTTCAATTTGATTGTATCCTGGGATATAGATTTGATAAGCTTTTTATAGCTCACTATATCCTACGAACAATCCCTTATTTCCTGAAGTATCTAACTTTGATCTTTTCTCCTTGGGAATGTGTATGTATACATGACAACCAAATATCTTTAGGTGACTTACTTTAGGTTTTTCTCCGAAAAACATTTCTTCTGGATTTTTGTTCCTAAGGGAACTGTGGGAGATTCTATTCTAAACATATATTGTTGTTTTGGCTGCTTCTGCACATAGGTACATCGGTAGATCTTGATCATGTATCATAGCTTTCACAGCTTCCATGATATATCCATTCTTTCTTTCTGCCACACCATTTTGTTGTGGATTACAGGGAATGGTGAGCTCCTTCTTAATCCCAGCGTCCTTGCAGCATTCAGTGAATTCATTTTATGTGAACTCTCCTCCATTATCTGACCTCGATATCTTTATTTTTTTTTCAGAGAGGTTTTCTACTAGGGCCTTAAGTTCCTTAAACCTTTCAAACACTTCATCCTTCTTTTTCAAGAAGTATAACCAAGTCTTGCGGGAATAGTCAGCAATAAAAGAAGCATATTAAACATACCCACTTAATGAAGTGGTTTGCATTGCCCCACATATGTATGAATGGATAATATCTAAGATGCCTTTTGCTTTATTGTCACTGTTTGGATAAGGATTCTTAGTATTCTTTCCTTTTGCACATCCTTTGCACACTCCTTCATGTTCCATTTGAATTTCTGGTAGACCAGTCACAACCTTGCTTATAATTGGTAGAGATTTGTAGTGAATATGAGCAAGCCTTCTGTTCCATACCTCACATGGGTTTATGGTATTGGTTTCTAATGTTGAATCTGCATGTCCCTTCAATTTGAAGATTCCTCCTTCTTCGACTCCAATTTCTACTGCATCATATATGGTTTTACCTTTTGTCCACATGAGAACTTTTCCATCCACAAAAGCAACTCTTAAGCCTTTCTTGTCTAAGGTTGAAATAGAAAGAAGATTCTTCTTCAGTTCTGGGATATACATGACATCTTTCATCTTCATTGGCTTTCTAGAGTCCAACTTATAGGATGATTCTCCTATTCCTTTGATGGGCTATTGGGAATCATCTCCAAGCATTACTTTGTGTGGAAATTCCTTTTGTACAAGACATGAGAGTGAGTCCTTGTAACGTGTCTACTAGTCAGGTGTCATTTCCTGGTGAGATTGATCCTGTTAGAGTAGATATCAATACATATTCTTCACTGGATTCTTTATCCTTCTTTGCTTCTTCTTCAACTTCTTGACCACTATCTTCAACATCATGGGCCTAAAATATTTTCATCTTTTTTACTCTTTCTGCTTTCATGGGATAGTTGATGGCAATGTGTCCCAACTTGTGGCAAGTGAAGCATTCAAAATTTGAGAAGTATCTCTTGGACCTCTTAAACGCTTAAGTCTTATGAGGATGGTCATGACTCTTCCTTTTGCCTTTGGTATGAGATGTCAAGGATTGATCCTCATTATCATTTAGATTTTATTCTCTAGCTGCTATCCTTTCTTATTCTTCAACACATTCTTCCCATAACTTTTAGAATTTGGTCAGTTTCCTTCTTGAACAGATTCCTTAGATAAAGGCTTCCAAATCTCTTGAAAGACCATTTAAGGTTGTCATCACAACTTCCGCTTCTTCAACCATATCACCAATGGATTCTAACTGATCCTTGATTTGAGCTACTCTTGTAAATTAAGACTACATGGTCTCTGACTTTCGAGCTCTTACACTTTTGAGTCAATTCCTCGAGGTCATCTTCCTATTAATGTTTCTTCCTTCAAATGAACTAGATAGAGCATCAACCATTTCTTTTGGAGTCTCCCTTGAAGATATTTGTGGAATCAAGTTATCTTTTATGGAGTCATCTATGATCATATCCTTCTTATAATTGGTCTTGGCTTTAGCTTCTTCTAGTTCTTTCAGTTCCTCCTTTACAAATCCATCTAGATCATTCTCTTGTAGGATGAGCATGATCCTATACTTCCATGCTCTAAAGTTTTCAGTACCTTCAACCTTTTCATCTAGCTTGGTATTCTTTGCCATATTTAATATACTAAGAACTTCAAATGAAATAAGGATGAATAGTACTTACTTGAAGAAAATAGCTTCTGGATGACCTAGGGTTTGATGCAAAAACCCTTATTTTTCATTTGGGATCACTGGTAGAGCTGAGTGATGGAGAAGATGCGCCTCCCTAAGGAGAGGTAGACTGTATCTTGATTTTTCTGAGATTGATGATGGAGTCTCATGAAAATTGAATCCCTAGTTTGTCCTGGCAACAGTAATTGGTCAAAAACTGAAACTTCTCATAATCTAGTTTTGTCTTCACAAAAAGATGTGCTCTTTAGGGATGAGTTGAGAGAGCCCTCTATTCTGGTTTATCTGTCGAGGTATTTGTTCAGAGAAACAAACTCTAACTGTGTAGTGCTTCCTTTTAGGGTGGCGTTGATCCCATGTTAAGTTTTCTTAATTTGCTTAGATGATATCTTAAAACAAATTGTCACTAGTAAGATCACTGAAAGAACAACAAGCACAGAAACAAAAGAACACAAGAACAAAAAGATTTTCCTCGGGGAAACCACAAAGGAGAAAACCCCGCAAAACTTCCTCAGTATAGAACTAAACCAAAGCAGTGTAAGACCTAGATAACTGCTTCTCTCTTCTTTCTAGTGCACTAACATTTCTCTCTCTTGCAAAACAACTTGAGTGAGTACAAATGAAGGGGAGAACCTCCCTATTTATATTCTTCGGTTGACTTGACCTCTAACATAACAGGGCCGACTTGTCTAGCAAGACACCAAAAATAACATTTATTATATTGACACTTGGGTACTATTGACCCGACTTACATTCAGAGGTTTACATTGACTCTTTCAATGAATCTTACAAGACAAAAATCATCTCCCGAAGGAGGAACATATTCAATACATCTGGAATATCTTTCGAAGTTACAATACTTTAACATTGAGAACCATACCTTATGTACAAAAACTTGTATCGGAACCCATATGACACTCATAGGCCAAAGATTCCTTTTATAGGACATGGGTGGTGGTTTTGGATACTATGCCATAAAAGGATTTTTTAATCCATATAATTCTAGTTTTGATCTTTAAACCATGTATAAGGCTTGGAGAACCATATCTAGTGTCCAAACCTCATAATGGGACACACATGAAAATTGTAGGCCAAACATTCAAGTTTACAGGGTTGTGTGGTGGTTTTTGACCTTCTTCATGATTTAAGGGCCTTGATGCCATCTTTTAGCAACAATATGTTACCTTCTATCCTTAAAACATGTGTAAGTCACCAAGAACCATATACATTGCACAAACCCTCTTAATCCTATCACACCTATAGGCCATAATTTCCCTTTATGTGGTGGTTTCTAATCAAGTACAAGCACAAAAGCAGCTTTTAGGCCCTAATATGTTGACGTTCTTCATCAAACCATGGTTAGGGCATCAGGAACTATCCTTTGTACACAAAACCTTGTAATGGCATCCATATGACACCTATAGGTGAAAGATTTCATTTACAAGGTTTGCATGTGTTGAGATCAAAAGAGAAATATTGATTGAATGGAACCACATAAATACTTAACCATAAATAACCATAAGCACATCATGCAAAGAAGAGAAGATGAACCCATGACCAAGGGAAACAAGATATATGTTACCCATAAGTTGAAGAATCTTCCCGTAGGATAATGACTAATCACTATGAATAAATAATGATGTTATAATACAATGAGAGCTTGAAATGTTTATTTATACACAAATAAGGTTAAGTGTTCTTTCAAAAAGGGGCTATGGGCCTACATAATGAGGGCACACATCTTAAGAAGGATACTAGGATGACCCATCCAAATATATAAAATAATACATTGAAGAGGGTGCTTAGCAATAGATGACCAGATGTGAAGATTACCATCTTTCCAACAACATGGTGATTTTGGACCCTGTGTCATGTTTTGAGACCTTGTGCACATCCATGAGCCCCAAAACCATTTTGTGTTACCTAATTCATTGGTTTTTATCATCACACCATGTATGAGGAGCCAAAAAACATTTATATTGCACAAAACCTTGTAATAACACCCATATAACATGGAAACCCCATTAATACACTATAATAATTAACCATTATAAATCCTATAGAAATAGCCCCCTCACACTCGATGACCCTCAACACACTAATCCCAATTAATATATTATGATCTTTGATGTAATAACCCCTAACAGTCTATGAACACAATCACAATAACCTCTTTAATCTCTACCTAACACACTATTTCCATGAACATAATAAACCTTTTAAGAGATTATGACCCTTAACCTCTATGACTCTTGAAACAATCTTCCCCCTAACACTTTATGACCCTTTTTTCAAAAAAATATCTCTTGTTTGTATTAAACACATAAAATGTATATTTTAAAAAAACAAGGCCTTCATAGTAGCTGCCATAACCTATAATTGAATGGCACAAACCCTAAGCAATAAAAAATGACCACACGTGGCCATCTAAAAAGTAAGGTATCATAATGTGCCACATTTTCCAAGGAAAAACAATAAACACATAAAAAATAGTGCAACTACAAAGCGAGTGGATAAATCAAGATATTGTACGAAGAAAAATTGCATAAAGTGTTCTTTGACTTTGAGAGGAGCAGCCCATATTTTAGGCATAGGATCAAGATCAGCCATGATGGGTTTTCATCCAATGATGCACTGCTTAGGTTCTTCAAGATGCTCTGGCTCTAAGATGGCTAGAGGAACAATAAGAAACTTGTAAAATCAAGGGACCTCTAGCTCTCTTATTGGGGGCTACCTCCTTCTCTTTTCTGGATACTTTCTGAAAATTGAACCTGCTTTATGTTGGTGTTGTTAGCTACTATAAGTTGAAGAACAAGAAGAGAGTGTTAGATATTTCCCTTTATACAAAACCATCCATGTGGTAGATGTTGTTTTGGTTCAATGATCCAATAACTCTTGTGGGTGAACTACTTCGATATTTACCTTCTATTGTTGCTCCTAAATCTATAAATGGGCATAGATTCAAGACCTTTCCTTCTTATCCAATTGCCATGGCATCTAGAAGAAAAAAAAATTCAACTCTAATATAGTGCCATGATGTCTAAAAACCAACATACTAATGGGGAGAATCACTTAACAAGGTTAATTCCATGTAATATTGTCTGGGAACAAGGAATGTCAAACATTGAATATATGCTTAATCCCAAGTTGATTAAGCATATTTGCATAACCAAATCAAGTGTTTTAAAGTATTATCTTACCACAATTGAGCATGTTGGTTGTATAGTTCCCATGTATTTTAAGCATTTCCATTTGGACAAGCTTCCATGCAAATAAGGACTACATAAAACATGTTTTTTAACACTATGACCTTGAACACTCTAACCCCCTTAATACACATTGACCCTTAAAACCTATCTTCATTGAGACAATCACCCACGACACATTCCAACCTTGAACATAATAACCCCCTTAATGCACTATGACCCTTAATATATATTACTATTGGTGAAACTTAACACACAATCACCATAAAGATAGTAAGCCCATTGATAAACTATTAACCTTCACTGTTATGATGCTTATTTTTTTCACTCATAAGACTGTTTGACCTCGAACACATTAACCCATTAATACAATATCAATCTTAAATGTTTTGTTCATTTATTTTTTTATTTACTATTATTATTACATATTGGATGCTAATTTGGTATCTTGTTAAGGGTCAATAACGTCTTTAGAGAACTGGTGTTATTTTTTCACTAAAATTAGCAGATTTGAAGTTGTTCTAGTTGATAACATTTTAAACGTTTTGTGATCTAGATTACATAGAGAATGAAATGGGAAGAATATGATTGGTAATGCACATATAGAATTATTGCAAATTACATGATAATATAACAAAACCCAAGTTATATTAATTAATGAAATAGGAAAATATTGTAAAATGTCATGCAATACAAACTAGCTAGAGTGGTGGTAGCTTATCTTCAAAGAGAGAGATGTAGGCTACACCCATTCACAAGAAGACCCTTACAAGAGGCCAAAAATGGTCTTTTAACATAAAGTGCTAAACACTAATAGGAGAAAACCTAAAAGAACCAAAACCCTAACCCTGGGAGATGAAGTGGAAAAAGGAATGCGCCCCCCCAACAGAGACTAGTTGATGCATCAACTTTAGGGTCGCAATGTACACATACAAAATTTGTTTGAGTAGAAAAATATCTCGTGGAAATGTCTCGAGGAAAAGAACAATTTCAGTCAAGGATTAGGAAGGCCTCTAGCAACTCTAAGCCACACAGAGTAAAAAAAACTATATAGGGCCTACAAAATGCATTGAAAGTTGAGGACTTGAAAAACTACCAAGATGAAGAACCATTTTGAGTTAGTGGAAATATGGAAAATCCACCTAGACCAATAATTTACCCTTAGGAAGAAATGTTCCCCATTGCATCAAGTTCCTCCATCAAATTGGGAAAATTATGTTGAATTTGACTTCTAGTGAGCCACTCGCCTTGGTGAAGAAGTTGTCCTACATTGACAACCTTATAAAATTGTATGTTTTGTTTTTGGGTCAAACTAGTTTAGGTGTCTAATATCAAGTCAAATTTAGATTTCTCAATGTAGTCATAGTTGAGTTTTGTAGGGAATAAGTGTTAAACCACCTTCTAGGTGTCCAACAAAGGTGGAAAATATGGTCAAAGCAACTACATTTTGAATACTGGGTGCAAGTCAAGGAAAGGGGGTTGCTCAATTCAAAAACATTCTCACCCAAAGCATTTGTGATGGTGTAAGACTCATGTAAAAGTGGTCTAAGCTTCTTGTGGGGGTATGTGAGGTGCTCTTTTTGTAAATGCAACCATACCTTATCACCAACCTGACACTTGTGTGGAACCCAAATTTGTCGGCCATGTATTTTATTATACTTAGCATTGTATTTTTGTAGGATATCATGAACTTTTTCTTAGATTAGTTGTGTACATTCAATAAATTTGGATGTTCTTTCTTCCTTAATCAAAGCATGTGAGGACTCTTATGGTGCATATGCGATGGACAAATATATTTCAATGGGGGTTGATGGTTGCAACCCAAAGCACACCTAAAAAGGGTTATGGAGGGATCTATTGTAGCTATGTTGAACATTTGGAAGTCTCTCATCCCATGTACATGGATGCTTGGAGTTTTACATTCACAATATATGCACAATCATCTTGTTGGTCACCTCTATATGTCCATTTGTTTGGGGGTGGAAGGTAGTATATTTGGTTAGCTTGGTGTCCATCAGAGGCCACATGCTAAACCAAAAGGTACTGAGGAACCTACTATCCTCGTCTAAAATAATGGTCCATCGTCACCCGAAATGATCATGCCCAAACATGCTCAAAGAAGATATTAGCAGTCATTTTTGTTGTGATAGTCTTCATGTAGGGTGCCATAATGGCCATGCTAGAGAATCGATCAACAACCACAAAGATGTAATTGATAACATGCTTGGTGGAGGGAATATTTGACATATAATCCATGGAGATTGACTCCCAAGGCTTGTATGGGGTAGGTAGAAGTATTTCAAACCCTTGCTTCTTTATGGTAAGTTAACAATAACATAGGTGATGCACAATTGATATGCTTGTGCATGTCTTGTCAGATATTTTCCTAGTAAAAATACTTTTGTAATACTACTACTATCTTCTACATGCCAAAGTGCCTTGCCACCTGACTATAATGTGTCTCCCAAATTGGACTCCCACACTTGCTTAAAGGAGCACAAACATGGTCTTGTTGGAACAAAAGTGCATCTTAGAGGTGAAATTTTGTACCTTGTTCACCCACTCCCAGGGTTTGTTATGTAGCAATGAAGTTAGTGTTGTTGTCATACAATTGGGGCCACTTAGAGGTCTCATGCACACATGAGTTCAGAATGTGTCCAACACCACAACCAGGGGCTGATTGAGGTAGTTTAAAATTCGGTCAGTGCTTCCCTTCTTGTACTTAATGTTTAAGTGGAATTGTTGCACACACTTGGGCCACTTCTATGGTGGTCTATTTGTAACTTTCCTTCCATATACATGAATTGTAGGGGCTTGGTATTTCTTTGGATGAAAATTTCCTTTCCCTGTAAGGATACTTGTAGTATGTAGTGCATCTCCTTGTCATAGGTGGGATACCTGTGAACACAATCAGAGAGTGTCTTGTTGTGCTAGCCAGTAGATGTCCATGTTGATTGAGAACTACATCGATATCATAGTTAGGGGCATCTAACTCAATATTGAAATGTCTTTGTAGATATGGAAAAATAATGTTTGGCACTGAGCAGGTGCATCATTTCAAATCATTGAATGCTTTATGTTGTGACTCACCCCATGTGAGTATTTGGAACCACCCTTTGTCACTTGACTTAAGGGCCAATTATATGAGAGAACCCAACATAAAATTTCGGTAGAAGTTGGCATCGCCCAAGAAGCAGTGGAGTTGTGTTAGAGTCATCGAGGATGGCTAATTGTGAATGACATGTATATTGGCTAGGTCCGAGTACACCCCATGTTAATCCATGATGCATCCTAAACATCTACTTCTCTAAATGTTGAATGATCATTTCTCCATATTTACATATAGCTTATGTTGTCATACAGTGCTAAGGATGTGCTCAAATGTGTTGCAAATGTTTTTCCCAAGTTTTGTGGAAGATGAAAATGTCATTCAAATATATGAGCATAAAAGAGTTTGTGAACAACTGCAAGATACTATCCATCATCCTCGTGAATGTTATTGGAGCATTAGTCAAGCCAATAGACATGACCAACCACTCAAAAATGCCTTCTTTATATTTGAAGGGCATTTCCATGCATTGGTTTGTTCAATTTATACTTGGTGGTGCTTGGCTTTATATCAATATTACTGAAGAACTTGACACCCTTAAGTTGATCAAGAAGATCATCAATTTATGGGATTGGATATTGATTTTTCATCGTGATTTTGTTTAATTCTATATAATCGATACGCAATCACCATGTCCCATCCTTCTTTTGCAGTGACATAATTAAGTTCCCGCAACGTAGGAGATTGGTCGAATGTGGCCTTTTGGATGAGCTCTTGAACTTGACATTTTATTTCCTCATTCTCTTGAAGAGAGAGTCGATATATTGGGCCATTAGGTAAAGGAAAACCATGTATGAAATCAATTTAATGTTTGACCTAGTAGTGCATATGCACCCCTTTAGGTGAGGAGAAGATACCTTTGTATTCCTGTACAATCTTGTCCACTTGATTCGATTGTGTGGAGAGTCCATGTGTTGAGGCTGTGGTTGTTGTAGTGACCTTCCATTCACTTATTAATCGAACCATGAAGAGGGAAAGTTCCCGATAAAATAAATTTCCTTTTGTCATTGCTTTACTAATATCAAGGAAACTACTGCAATCATAACTACCTCTAGTAACCTGATAAAGTTGGATTCCCAAATGAAATTCCATGGTTTGGAATCATAAACATTATAATGTTTCCACATATAGGGTTGTCCTAAAAATACATCACAAAATTCAAGTGGGGCAACATTGCATAGTACCTCATCTTTAAAGGGATTGATGCCATGGGACAAGTGATATTTTTGGTTGACACAACTGTCTCATCCATGGATCAACTACTAATGTTGTCAAGTAGTGGGTGTCGCACTGTTAACAACTTCAATTGAGATATCAAGTTATTTTTTATAATGCTATCAATGATAAAATGTAGTGGAGTCCTTCACTAATATTTTTTAATGGAAGAGGTTCTCCCCTTATTGGAGCTCCTCTATCTCGTATGGTTAGGCCTTTGTGGTTGTGATGGTAGCATTAGGTTACATTTCAATGATCCAGTTTCCTTGGTATTTCTCTGTGATTAGAGTCCAATCCAAATTATGACTCTCAAGCTTTCATAACGACAAATAATGATTGTTTCGAGAAACATTCATTGATGTTGTGCTAGGGGATTTTTTGGAACCTACACCACTATCTAGTGTCCTTCTTTGAATTGTCTTCAAGTTGGATTTCCTTGCTTTGTCCCTTTTTCGATGTGTTATGTCCACCTTTACCATGCTTTTACTATGATGCATTTGCTTACACAAACTCCATATTCTTCTACTTATTCGATAAATGGCTCCTAGTGAGGAGATGTCCAAGAAATCCATCTTTGTTTGGATGTACCTATGTAGTCCATTGCAGTACTTCAAAACCAAGTGACATTTATAGTCTCTAATACCCATCTTTGGGTGCAATTCATGGAAGATATTGGTGTACTCTAAGAATGTCTAGTGTCTCTCATGACATAGTGTTGTTAATCTAATGTATTGGTCATCATAGTTTCCAACACAATAGAGTTCCTCCTTCAGGGGATCAACCAAAGTCATCCAAGTGGGTTTTGTCCTAAATGTTGTAGACCCATATACAATGTGTCTCTCCCAATAAATATCCCACCAAGCTTTGACATGGGGAAGGGACTTAAGGAGTGAGAAGGAGATAATTTTGATGCCAGGTTTTTTTAAGAAATTAATAACTCTCTGAGAAATTTAATCATATATCCAAAGCATATGCATATATCTAGCCTTCAAATTAAGGAATGTTGAAGTTAAATTATACCTTCAAGGGTGTCATGCTTTGAAAAAATGTGGCTTGTTGTAGGTGTCTATGTCACCATTTGCAGCTGTTGAAGGATCCATGTAAAATTATCCATCATCTTATTTCTTTGTTGCACGGGGGATTCCTTGAGAAATAATTTGATAAGATATCATGCTTCATCATTTGTGTTTTAATATGCCACAAGAGGTCGCCTGGTATGACAAGAATGGTCTTCCTAATGCAAAATTATTTTGAACTCGATTATCTATACCTTGACCTTGTTGGGGACATCCACCAAGAAACAACAAAGAGTAGATTTCTTTTATACTAGTTATCCATATTAATAGAGAACAAATGAAAGGCATAATCATGAATTGAAATACACACACATCAATATTGTAGATATCATAGTAATATAGTGAAACCTGAGTTCTACTAATTATTGAAATGGGAAAAGATTGTAAAATCAAAGCAATATAAATTAGCTAGAATGGTGGAAGCTTATCTCTACAGTTAGAGGTGTTGAATACACTTAATCACATGCATACCATTATAAGAGGATGAAAATGGCCTTTTAACATGAAGTGGTAAACCTTAAGATGAAAAATACTTGAAGATCCAAAATCCTAAAGATAGAGTTTAATTGATATGACAACTTCTCATGGCCACAACTTCCACATACAAACTATGTTTACGGTGCATGATAACTTGTTCATAAGATCTTGATAAGAAGAACAATTTCAACCAAGGCTTAGCAAATAGTTTGACAACCCTAAGGCATTGCATGGCCAAAAAAACACTATTTGGGGCCTCAAAATTGCGATTGATGTTTAGTACGTAAAAAAATGTAGTAAAACTACCAAGATGGAGAACCATTTTGAGTTAGTGGAAGGCCTGGGTGGCCACCAATATCCACCTAGATAATTGTGATGTGCATAATTATATATGTTTTAAAGGATGTTTTCAAAGACCTTACCACGTCCAATGTCGAGATCATTCGTCACATTAGTAACCATTTCGATCGTGTTAAGGTAGACATATCTCTTGGACATTAAATCAATATTTTCTCTATAAAAATGACAACCACATTCATAGACCAAGGGGTTATCTCAACTAGTTGTTGTCATTGTTGTTGGGTATTTTGTTAGTTTAATGCCAACATGTGATTGATTCAAATCTCCTTGGACGAGACATATTGGTCTACATTAATTCGTTTACTAAGAATTCTCTGAATGAACGTTTGGAATCATCCATTGGGTTTCCTCGTGAGGTTTTCCTTGGAAAAAAAGACAACCAGATTCATAAAATCTAGGATCGATCATTAATCCCCGCTAAGACACATTGTTGCCTCACAACCAATAACCATCACATCCATAAACAATATAACATTGACAATCGTAAATATCTACTCCATATATAATCATTACATGTCACACCCACTCAAACAATAAATGCACAAAAGAACCCATGGACACCTTGGACCAAGTCAAACTTTATCATGAGGGTAGTTACACGCATGGTTAACAATGACAATTGTTTGACTACATCCAAGGGCCAAATTCCCATCAAACACACCATATCTTTTTTATCAAGCATACAAGGATAAAAAATCCTAGGTGCAAATCTCTCATTGCTTAAACACCATGGATTAACATGAATCTATGCTAGTTTTTTTTTCATCAAAATTTTCTCACTTTTTCCCTTTCTTTTGACATCAAACACCAAATGTCATTTTTTACATTTTAGGTTATTAATGTTACAAATCTATGTACCTATCTCTATGACTTGGGATGCAAAAAAAACTCTCGGTGCAATAAATCACTTGTTTTCTTCCATCATTTCTTTAGCAATGTTGAAAAGCCTTTTTAGTTAATGAATCAGGTGAACTTTCTAGTGATGTTTTGTCCTATAACAAAACTTTCATCACACCCTTCCTTCTCCATCCCTTGCTTCTAAGTTGATTTTGTCATCTTTATACCTTCCTCTATCTATTGTAATTCTTACTTATTATAAATTACAAAGAATATGAAAAAACACACATGCAATATTAAGATAGGTTTTTAATTATTTATGGAATAAGATAAAGGTATGAACCATTGATAAGCTTTGCATGCACATAGATATAGACCAATTCTCACCCATATTTTGCTTATAACTTGAAAAAAAAAACTCTAAGCAATTAGCAAAGTAGAGTATTTGTTCATACATAAAAAAAGTGCAAAATTCAAATCTATCTTCATCATATTAAAATGAACATTACATAATATCATGAAATTTAAAATCATATCTATTCACATTTATAAAAAAAATAAATTACACAATTCTTCTCACACCATTAAGTACATTTTCACGTGATAAAGCCTCATCTTCAATTCACTAATCTTTGATTGTACAACTAAAATACTCTTTGGCAACCTTACATCATAAATAGAATATGAAGTACATGAGGTCGAAAATATATAATTCACATAATCAATATGTGTAATATTATTAAAATAAAAATAATGAAATTGAGATAATAATGATAAGATTTATAGCTCTTAAAGATATACCACATATATTTTGTCATAATGATTTCAAGATCTCATATCTTAGTTTTTTAGTGTTTATAAAGAACTCCAATCTCACGTCTAAAAAAATTATAATTTAATCATAGAAAAAATTATAATTTAATCACAATCTTTACCAAAAATAATACTACTTATAATTGATCAATTTAATCAAACATAACTCTATTTTCCCAAATAACATCCCTAAATATATATATATTCCCTAAATATATATAAATATATATATATATATATATATCCAATCTAAAACCTCCAACATTTATTTGACAAACTATAACCAAGAGAATATTTTATCCCAAAAATATAATATATAAAAAAAATTCCAACATTTATTTGACAAACTATAGCCAAGATAATGGAATAAATAATTTTGAGGGCAAGGACAATCAAAGATAGATTGCCACAAATCATGGATAATGAAAGTATTTAGTACCTTTCGCAACCGACTTTGTCACATCACTAGATTATACTAAAAGATTTAGATTGTTATAAACTCTATTGCTTAATGATCATGCATACAAGTGGAGGTGACATGGTACTTTCCCATATCTCACTTTATAAATATCATAAGCAATAAGGATTATGTACCCAATGGACATGAGATCAGGGCAAAAAGACACATGGAAGGTATTGTTTTCAAACAAAAGAAAACAGGTCATCATTTCTTATGATTGGTTACTTTAGTGAACTAGATTGCAACTAGATTGGGACAACTTTAGTTGACCATTTGTTTAACTAGATATGGAGACTTTGACCTTTACAGGTGCTTTATTTGGTCCAACTAAGGCTAATGAGTGTATAGATTTACTTTTTAGCTATAGTGGAAGGTATGGCCCACCCGTTGTTTGCAATGTAAGTGTTATACAATCTTAAATAATCATGACAAGATCCAAGATCTTTGGAGGTTGTACTTTTTTATGGGAAATGAGCCTTACCTTATTTGTATAAAATAATATAAATGGTTAAGAATAAGTGGTTGTTTAAAAAATTATAAGTTCAAATTTTAGAGAGTGGGTAGAGTATAGATATTTATAATTTTTGTTTTTAATAGATAAGTAGTTAAATCGTTGTAGATGGGTCTTTTAGTTTTACAGACAAAAGGTTTGTGTTAATTTCATATTTAAGAGTACTCCATCTTAAATCAAATTATTATTATTAAATATAAAATTATTAAAATTTTAGGGTTAAACGTGATTTTACATGTATTTATAATTTTTTTATATAAAATTATTAACTTTTTTTAAATGTATATGATAGAAATTTTAATATTTTTAATTTTAAATTTAACTTTTATGGATTTGAAAAAAAGTTTTGATCTAGATAACTCAACTCTGTCACCAACTCACTTCATCTATGTTGACAAAATATAACCTTGTTATTATTATATCTTATAATTCAAGAAAGACTAATGAAGATGGTGCGTTGATACTAGTTGTCTATGTTGACTACTTAATCATAATAGCCACTTTTGAAAACCTAATAAGTGAAGAAAAACATACAATGTACCTTTTGAGAGACAAACTTGGCATAATACATTGCTTCTTAGGCTTAGAAATGTAGCAAAATGAAATGGCAGTTTTGTTTTATAGAGTAAACATGCAAAAGAATTACTTCAAAGACTTTATATGGGAAATTCGGGAAATTGTAAGTTATCATCTATATTCATGAAAACAAGTTTGAAGTCAATAATCAATGATGTTTTTTTGTTGGCAAAGTGGTGGAACCCCCTGACTAACAGGGTTGCCATTGGCTGAGTGGCTGCGAACCAGGGGTATCTAAGCCGTCAAAATCACCCAGGGATCGCACCTGGCCTGGACCGCACCAACCCTTAACATGGTTGGATTTTTGGTATCCGACGGGATTAGAACCGGTTACCTTCCAGCTTAGGGGGCGTCTTAACCATACCCCGCCACCAACTATTCTACATCTCGCGGATGTCAATAATCAATGATGTTGTTAACCTACAAAACATACAATTGTTTGGAAGTTTGGCCCTGTTTGACCGACACAAGAACTAATTGGCTGTAATATCCCTTAAGCATCAATAAGTTATACTTTTATTATTTTGAATATAAAACATTATGTCTCGTAAGAAGATACAATATGTGAATTTTTAATTGATATTTGATTAATTGTTGCATTTTACATGTAACATTCTTATCGCTCCATATGGTGTGTATAAGAGCACTCCATCATTGTCAACATCAACTTCATTGGTTGTGATTTCATTGACATCAAAATCCTTTGCAACCATTTGCTTTATTGACATTGACAACAAGCTTGTTGATGACACTCTTGTTGACAACTCACTTGTCACAACCCTCTTGTTGATAGCTTGCTTGTGAACGAGACTTTTGTTGATAATTAGTTTGTTGACAGATCTCTTATCATTGAGGTGCTTGTCAAAGGTTCTCTTCTTGAAAATCTTGTTGCTTCAACATTGATGGTCCTCTTATCAACAGCAACCTCGTTTCATCAAATATAGGTCCCTTCCCAGCTACTTCAACACGTCACACATGGGGAAAAGACATAAGATTATGACTCATAGTCCTCACTATGAGGTCCAATGGTTAGCACCCATGAAGGCATCTTGTCATTGTTGATAAGAGGGGCCATGGGGGCAACACTCCTTACATTCGTAAAGCCTCTACAACATTTGGCACATTATTTTCCACTATGCACACCAAGTTCTAGATTGTGTATGCACACTTTAGTAGCATGTGCATGCCAAAATTTCCAATAGTCATGAAGAATATTGTAACAACAACACATTGTACATTTGGAGATAAACTATGACTAGCAGTTACAAAACTAAGTTGTCTTTGGAATCTCAATGGGAATTTGATAACTACTATGTAATTATGTTTATGATAGGTAGAGAGCATTGCTTTTCTTCCCTTTTTGTGACCTCTCTCATAGAGCAATTTACAAATATTTTGTGTAGTAATACAAGCAATGTTTGGCCTATTATTTTGTGTGCATTTTGCTTGAATTTCACCGATGCTTCTACTTCTGATAACTTAATTAGTCCCACACTTTCAAGTTGTTCTTCGATTGCATTATGAAACTATGGTCATAGGTATACGACCATATAGTGCAAGCAACATAGTTTCCATGTTCGACCATTCTTATGTGATTAATAATACTTGTTTTTTAATAATCATCCCTCTTTTGTTTTTTATTATACCTGTCATAATGCAGAAGACCACCATGACCAAAACAATATTTTTGATGGAGGAGTTCCTTAAAAATGCTCTTGCCCAACAAAGAAAGGACATGAAGAATGGGTTAATGAAGATCATAAAGGTGGTTGTTAACAAAGACAGATTCTCCAACAATGGTTTCAAAGAACACCTTTATGGAGCCACACCTTTCAAAGCCTATATCAACCTTGAATTCCTCGACCTTGGGAGAAAGGTAGATGCAAATGTCGTAGATCTCTGGGTTGACATCTTTAATCCTACATTAACATGAATAATCTCATTAATAGTGAGAAGGTCACAATGGGTTCATTAAATATCTCCACTATATTGCTTTGTTGGCGGGAGAATCTCAACAAACAATAGATTATAGACAAGAAACCCCCCATTAACATGGAAAAACATTGTCGTAGTAATAAAACAAACCTTTAATCCTAACAAGCATGATGATCAACTTGAAACAAAAGGTAGTAGTCTTGCCAACGTAGACACCTAACCAATTCTATCAACTAAGGTGAACCTATGCATTGAATATTTAGAGAACACAAAGTCTTGAAGTATGTAAGTGGTCTAGATCCCTATATTTAACATGAAGTGGAGTTATTGATCCAAATATACTTGAACATGCATATCACATTGGCTTCAAGTGTTAAGAGAAAGTGCAACACTAGAGGGACAAATCCCCAACACAAAATCCCAACTCTGAGCCATTTAATATTCAAGCATCTAACCGACAAAAAAATTGTTAGAAGCACATTCCATTCAAGACCAAACCCTAGTCATAATCCCAAGAGTTAGACATAGTGTGACTACCAAAATTTATAGTGGCACAACTAAAAACATGGCAAAGGACATGCAACCTTTGTTGCATTAAAAGAACCTTCACAAGGTACTACACTCAAAGACACACCAACCTCAAACTCATTAGGTAATCAATTCATTGATTCTCGTCTTGAGGTTCCAATAACTCTTACATACTCTTATATGCATCATACATGCCCATTTACAATGTTGCGAAATGTAGAGAAAGAGAGGTTTTTCACCTACAAGTATGGGTCAAAGGAAACCTCTCAAATCCATCATTTATGCTGCTACTATCTAGTGTCTTTGATTAATTTCTTCACCTCATGCACAACACTATAACCTAGGGTGGACAAGTGATAAGAAACAAACACGTGTCAAGTACCAATGTTGATTGTTGTATACAATCAACCCTGTGTCAATTATGTCCTCTCATGTTGTTGCAGACTTTGACATTGTAGATGTCATCTTCATCTAACCATATCTTTTGGATAGACAAGGGCACTATCACTCATGATCATGTAGTATTTTTGTGTTGGTTCAAGGATGATGGTACCAAATGAGACATTTCAATAAAGCAAGATTTTACTTAACCATGTTATCCCTCAACATAAACAAAAATATACGCACATGGTCCCAAAAGTTAGTGCAATGGGGATAATTGCTCTCCAACGGGGCAGCTTATCACGAAACACCCTCATTATCAACAACTTAATCAAGTGTGATTTCAATGACATCAAAAACCATCGTGGAGATTTGATTCATTGATGTTGACAACCTTGTTGTCAAAAAATCACTTATTAACAACCCTCTTTTGAGCAAGCCACCCATTGACAAGAGTTTTTTTAACAACCCTCTTAATGACAACCTATTTGTCAATGAAATGCATGTCAAGATGACTCTCTTTTTTAGAAATTTCTTGTTGATGGACCACTTGCCAAATGTTATTTTGTTGATAATCCTATCACATCAACATTGGTGGTCCTCTCATTGACAATTGTGTTCCATTAGCCTATCCAAACTACTTCAACACCCCATAACTGTAAATAAAAAACAAGACTAGGGCATGTAGTTTTCCCCATAGGATCCAAGGGGCAACAACCATAACGATCTCTTGTCACTATTGATAGGTGATGGTGCAAGGGTAATGACTTGGAAAACCTCTCATTGTCATTGAAAGGGGAGGGTTTGTGGGCAGTGCCCCTGACATTCCTATAGCTTCTACATTGTTTGGTGCATTAATTTTCCGCTATGCACACAAAGTTGTAGACTTTGTGCATACTAAGAATTCCAACATGCATAAATATATTTACTTCTACATACCAACAAAGCATGCATGACACATTAAGAGATTTATTTTAAGGTCATAGCCTAGCCAAACACCAGATTGATGTATGCAACTTCTTTGTTTGTGGGACAAGGGACCTTGTCTATGCAATGATTTGAGTACTTAAATCTATGGAGATGTACATACCTACCTCCTCTGGATTTGAACCTGTGGCGGCCTCATAGGAGGAAACACATGTTCTTAACCATTAGGTGAAACATCTTTAGAAAACAAATAAAAATTATATAAACTACCATATGTACAACTTGAGCGGTTCTAAAGATTAAGAATACGTGTATCCTCCTAGGAGGTCACAAGTTCAAATTCGTAGGGGGATTGGGTATGTACACTTCTGTAAACTTTAGCAATCCAACTGTGGGGATCCCTTATCCCACAAACAAGGGGGTATCATACACCAATTTGGTATCGTATTTAGTCGTGACCATAAATTAGATTATTATTTTATATAGGATAATGCGTACGATAGACAAAGAACTAAGTTTTCTTCCTTTTCACTCTCTCTCATAAAAATTTTTACATATATTTTATGCATTCATTCATACATTGTCTGATCTTATTTACCTTGTGTGTATTTTGCTTTAACTTGTTCATGCTTACTTTACTCATGTGTGAGTCATGACCCAAACAATCTCTAACTGCTAAGTTGGACTCTGATTGCATCTCGAAATTAGGATCCAAGTGTGAGATTGAAAATGTATACTCATGGCAATTTTAAGGCACTTCGCTTTGACAAACTATATGGGCACTCCTCCTTAGAAGCTTTATAATTGACTTTTTATTTTATTTAAGTTTTGTTGCTTATTAATCCCTTTCACCCTTAGCTTCAACACCTTGAAAATATAAAAACCTTGCTAAGCAAATAATTAAAAACATGGATGGTAGTATTTATGAATTTTCTTCTTGTGAAAAGGGACACTCACACTTGAACCCATAATCTCTTAGCGATCTTTGCTTTGAAACTAGTTGCTTCAAATTGATCGAGCTAACACATCGAGCTCTATTTACCTATTTATTCGTTGATCTATAACAATGATGTAGCCCCAAGGGTTACCTTGATTGGTTGGACCAATTTCCAAAGGTATGTTGTAAATATAAAGGTTATAGGTTCTAGTTCAGTCGAGTCTAGCTACTCTTACGACAGACGATTAACATTGTTATCCATCTAGATATTCTACGAAAGAGAGAACCCACAAAGCTTTCATTTAAAATATAATAAAAAATATATAATCAAAAAATAAAATAACACCAATTTAGAATCATCTTAAACCTAAACCAATTGAACATACAGAATAACCAAATCCTTATAATTATAAAGTTTTATATTCTATTCTTTTTAAGATTTAAACCTCCAAACTAAATTTAATTTTAATTTAAATTATAACCACTTTTACCTTAAACTTAGAATGCTTTAACCAATGTCACCTCACCCTTATAAACAAAGTAATAAGAAAAAGTAGTGTCAATTGTGATTTTCAATAACTCATCAAATATCATAGAACAAAGAAACATGAAACATGAGAGGAAAAGGGGTTTAAAAACAAATTTAAGTATTAATTTTAATTAATATAATTAAATTGACTACATTGAGCGTGTGGTTGAAAAACAAATGTAAAATAAGTTTTTTTAATTAGAATTTAGTTGTAGATTTTTTAACAAAATTATAGTTTTGGAGTAATGAATTTATTGTTGTTTTGATTTGATATTAAAAATACTAATTTTCTTAAATTGTTAAAAAAATTTATATTATATTTTAACTATAGTTCTAAAAATAAATGAATAAATATAGCAAAAATATTAAAAAACAAATAAAGATAAAAGAAAAGAAATAGAAGAGAATTTTTTAATGAATAGTTTAAGCTCTAACCTAGGGAGATATTTATTTCTTATAAATTTTCAAAACGCCTAAACACTCAATGTATTTTAGTTAGTACTGGACATAGTAAAGAAATGTACAAAATAAGAAAGAAAATTAGGGTAGGTTATGTCACAAATAAAAATTACGTTCAGAACTAATAGTAGAAGCTAGAATCATGAAATTTTTATAAGTCTTATTCATCTTTGGTAGATCAAACTTTCTATTTGATGAAATAATGTTTGTTTAGAAAAATTTGGTGGGTTGGTTATAATATTGGAAGGGGAAGTTAGGCTTAATTTATGCTATTGTTATGGTTGCTAGATTGGTGGGTTGGTTATAATATTGGAAGGGGAAGTTAGGCTTAATTTATGCCATTACTATGGTTGCGAGATTTGTGTTTTTATAAAAGATTATAGAGTGGAATTTATAAAAGATTATATAGTGGAATGTTGTTAAATGGATTATTAGATATATAAAAGGGAAAATTGAGAGTGAGATTAAGTACAACAAAGATGGTGACTTTGTAGGTTAAAATAATAAAGATGGTTGAACATAATTTAAAAGTTTTAATGAAATTATTAGTTAGGGTTTTGGATTTTCTAAAATATTTTTAGAAAGCCATAATTGATTAGGTCCATAAGGGTGTTTTACAAGTGGAGACATGAGTTCAGTATGGTATTGTAATGGATTATGTAATGATTATTTTATTAGAAACATAAATTCTACATATAAATTATAATCATGACAATCATGACACACTATTAGAAAGCTCTTCACCATGAAAACATAAATTTTTGTAAGGGTTTTTTAACATTAAAAAGATGTTGTTTAAAGTTTGAATCCAAACTTAAAACTCATACCTTGAAATTACCAAATTCAAAATTCATTTTAAAATAGTACAACTAAACTATAAGTTTCATTTTTTTACTATATAAAATGAGAACATTAATAAATATTTATTAATGTACAACTAAACTATACAGGTTTTTTAACCTTAAAAAAAATGTTGTTTAAAGTTTGAATCCAAACTTTAAACTCATACCTTGAAATTACCAAATTCAAAATTCATTTTAAAATAGTACAACTAAATTATAAGTTTCATTTTTTTACTATATAAAACGAGAACATTAATAAATATTTATTTATTCATTTGGAATCAACAATGAAAAAGCTTTACATTAAAAAAATGATGATATTAATACTTTAATAATTAACATTATAAATTTTCCTCGGATGGGGTGGAAGTATTCAAGGGCATTTACAAGGATGCCCCATGTACATAGGCAAGGTGAAGGGGTGCCCACTGTACACCTACCTCATGTATGGGGCATAATGGAAGGAAACAAGATGGGATGGTTGGTGAGCCTCCCCTTATCTAGCTGATTTGTATGATTTGATGATCTCATTACATAAGGTCATGTTGCAACAAACTACGAAGATGAGGATAGAGTTTGAACCTGACCTCTCGTATGACAATTTAGAGCCAACTTGCAGAACAATGATGAGCTAGGATAATGGAGGTGGTGGTTAGCATTGGTGGTTAAGGAATCTTAGGCCTTAGTTCTTTTCTTTTATGGAGGGTAACATGAATGCATTGCCTTCTTCTATGGAAGCTTTGTCCCGACGACCCACATTCTAGAGGGAAACTTCCCATTCTAGATGCTCCTTTTGGGGTTCTCCCAACGAGCATAGGTTGCCTTTAGCAAGAGAAAAGGAAAATACTTCATGCATAGACTATTTTCTTAGTCAATGAGATCACCCTGTTTGATTTCATTCTCTTAAATGTGTCAATTGTAAATCCTCTTGCCATTGCAAGTAGAGGCAAACCTAGGAAGAGTAAGAGGGGTGCTAGCAGCATGGGGCAAACTTGTGCCCAAATGGAAGCAAAGGAGGCTCGAGATGCTTATTACCAGTAAATTCCATCATAAATTAGAGCCTAGTTGGCTCAAGCAGAAGCGTGGGTGAAGGCAGAACAAGATTGTTGTAGACCTGAGGGCATTGTAGAGCAAATGAAGCCATGGGTTCAAGACTCTAGGAACACGCACATCCGGGATACCCAACTTTACAAGACACTGGTTGTTCACTAGACTACCAAATCACTAATGGGAAAGGTCCTTCTAGACACGAAGGAGGGACAAAACGAGTTGTTACTTTAGATGGATGAGCTCAACTCGAAAATGGACTACCTTACCAAAGGTGCCATCGTCAAGACTTACGAATTTGCTCCTCTAGATCCTAGGTTCGAGGTGCCTAGCATTTCTCTTTCTAATAATGACATGGTTGTTTAGTTTTGCCTTGTTTCATGACCTTTTTTTTGGTTTTTAGATGTCAAAAGCTCACTCGAATTTGTCTTACTATTATTTATATTGTTTCTATAACTCGTTATAATCTTTTTAAAGCAACCAATAAGTTATTGTTCTATCTTTGATTTGGTTTTTCATAGGAAAAAACTATATAATTTATGATATATTTTTATTCTAATTTAATATAAATCTTACCTTTAAACATTAGTTATAATTTCATTTATTATTTTTATTTATTTATTTATTTTTTAAAATTACAACACTATTAATAATTTATTTTTAAAATCACAAGCACCATTCACATAATAATATAATAATTTACAATATTAACCACAATTTGTGTTTATATTTTTATAATAACACACAATTAACTATTATCAATATTATCAATTTCAATCTGTATATATTTCCATAATATATTAACTATATGCATAGTTTGTAGTTAATATGGATTATTTTCCATAAAATATATTAACTATATGTATAGTTTGTAGTTGAAGTTAATGTGAGTTTTTGTAGTTGTAGTTAATGTGAGTTTTTTTAAAATGATGATTGAAAAATTCAACCAAAACAAATAGATTAAAAACATAACACACAGTCTAAAAACATTATACACATAAAATTATTTTTTAAATCCCAAGTATTATTTATATAATATAATAATTTATAATATTAATCACAAATTATGTTTATTTTTTTTATCTATAACATACAATTAACCACGGTCAATTTCAAAATTTTGAACTATGGTCATTCTAGCAGAAGGCTTAATCTTAAAGGACTCAAGGTTCGAACCCGTGACCTCCTCCCGAACCGAGAGAGTGTACGCACGTCTTACCAATTGAGCACCAATTGAGCTAACCCTTAGGCTATCCAAAACATAACACACAACCAAAAAACTATGCAATAAAATTCAATGTTTTTTCCAATGTTAAAATGTCTCATTTCACTTTTGTTGGGTTTTTTCCAATGTGAAAATGTCTCATTTCACTTTTGTTGGGTTTTTTCCAATGTGAAAATGTCTCATTTCACATTTTTAGGTTTGTAAATTTGATTTATATATTTTGAAATATATGAATTTGAATTTAACAACTTTAGTTGGCTTGTGATGAATAAGGAATTCATTATAATTGATTAAATTACATTTTTAGGTTTGTAGATTTTATTTATATATTTTAAAATATATGAATTTGAATTTAAAATTTATTATAATTAGATGATTTTATGTATAATTTATAAATTTTTAAAAATTAATAATATAATAATGATTATGGTGTAGTTATTTGTTTATTAATATTAACAATGATTTATTGATAAGCTTTCATAATCTAGTAAATGAAATAACAATTTTGGAATTATTTGCATAGAGTGATTAATTTTGACCCATATCTTATAAATATTGATTATATTTGATTTTTTTATGGTTTTGAATAGTCCACTTAGCACACTCAATTATGAAGTTTTCACCACATTCAAGCTCACTAAGCTTGCAATTCCATTTTCAAACTTAAAAGTATTTTGCATTATGAACCTCTTAGTTAGAGCTCTCATGGCTCTTTTTATTTAAATATTAAGAGACATTTAGTCAAACATATGTGCTATAATTTTTGGGATTATTTGCATATAATAAGTCATTAATCTACCACCCATATCCCATTAATATTAGTCACACTTTACCACTTTCTCATGGCTTTGAATACTTTACTTAGTGCTAATTCCATCGGGTGATCCTCACAAGGGTGAATAATTGGGGTTGAGACTAGCGAAATGAATCACATGGCATCCTTCATCACCTACTAGGTTTGCACATGGTAACTAATACTTTTGGGAGGTCACCCATCCAAATTCGCCTCTAGCTCATGTGTTGTTAACTATGGAGTTTTCCCCATAATCAAACCCACTTAACTTGCTACCCCATTCACAAAATCTTAAGAAAGTATTGTGCATTATCTCATGAGTATTAGTTGCAAGTGACCACTTTCTCATGGTTTTGAAAGTATACTCAACACTAATTGCATCAGGTGATGCTCACATGGGTGAAGAAGTGGGATTGAGACTAGTGAAGTGAATCACATAACATTAATCATCACCTTTGGGTCCTACACCCAATAACTAGACTTTTTGGAGGTCATCCATCCCAAGACTCCTTTGTCTCAAACATGCTTAATTATGGAGTTTTCCCCACAATCATACCCACTTAGTTTGCCACCTAATTTGTCAAACATTACCAAGTATTATGCATTATCCCATAAGTTTTAGTCACAATCGATCACTTTCTTAGGTTTTGACTAGTTTACATAGCACTCGTTATATTGGGAGATGTTCATGGGGGTGAAGAATTGAGATTGATACTAACCGAAATAATCACATAACATCAATCATCGCCTTTGGGGCTTGCAATTGATAACTAAGACTTTTGAGAGGTTACCCATCTAGGTCAAGCACACTCAACTATGGAGTTTTTGCCACAATCAAGCCCGACTGGCGTGCAATCCCATTTGCAAAACCTTAGCACATATTATGTGTTATGGACAACTTAGTTAGAGCTCTCATGACTCTTCTTATTTAAGTATCGCTTTAGATTTTTACAGTCCAACATATGCGATATAATTTTTGGGATTATTTGCATAGAGTAAGTCACTAATATATGACCCATACCCCATGAGTATTAGTTGCAACTAGCCACCTTCTCATGGTTTTGAATAGTCTAATTACCACTCATCGCATCGGGTGATGCTTGTAGGGGCGAAGAAGTTGGATTGAGACTAGCAAAAAGAATCACATAACATCAATCATCACTTTCGGGGCTTGCACCTAATAACTGAGAATTTCAAAAGGTCACCCATCCCAAGACTCCTCTGGCTCAAGCACACAAAACTATGGAGTTTTTTTCCCCACAATTAAGCCCACTTAGCTTGCAACCCCATTTGCAAAACCTTAGCAAGTATTGTGCTTTGTGAACTATGGAGTTAGGGTTCCCTTGACTATTTGTATCTAAGCACAGAGAAGCTTACACAATCCAACACATGAGATATATTTTTTTGGTAGTATCTCTGTAGAGTAAGTCATTAATCTAAGACCCCTACGACCCATATCTCATGAGTATTAAATTTTTCCTAAAAATAATTANCACACACACACACACACACACACACACACACACACACACACATATATATATATCTTTTTTTTTTTTTAATTTCCATGCAATGCATATTCTATAGAAACCCATTGGGTTCTTCCCTTCATTCCAAGAATGGTACTCAAGGTAAACAAGATTCCATATAAGGTAGAGGCTTTGTTAACATAAGACTCAATACAATTACAACAATATACTCATTAAAAGCTTAACCTATCCTTTGTAAAGGTAGATGGGGAAAATGACAATGATTCCTAGCAACCAGTTTAACTAGACCCGCTTCCACTTCTTCTTTTCTTTCATATTAAATAGTTGACGCCTCGGGAGCATCATGTAGTGTCCTTGGGGCGGATTGAATTCGAGTGGAGAAAGCCACAATCGATCGTCCCAACCACCCCCATCCACAACCCGTCAACTATAACTAGACCCACATAGTTGATGGTCCCAACCACCCCATCCACAACATTAAGTGGATCCACCTCACTAAAACAACAAACATAGACTTATATTTAAATGAGAGAACATGTGTTATCTCCTTGGAGGTCACAGGTTCAAAACCGACTACGGGTAGGGTTGATCATTGGCATGTTGTGACAAGGCTCAAACGGTAGGCGACCCCTGGGATAGAGGCTCACCCCGGTGGGCTTCAGAACGTCTCAGCCCGTGCTAAGTCATAGGTTATTGGTATATCTGGCTTGCAGGCTGTTGGATATACTCTTGAGAGGTTGTTGTTCCCATGGTTAAAAAAAAATTATAACTAGACCCACTTCACTAGATCCACTTCAGTGACGATCCCAACCACCCCATCCACAACTTTAAGTAGACCCACTTCACTGAAACAACATATATAAACTTATATTTAAATAAGATATAATGAATATTCAAAAACAATATATTCAAAAAGCAAATCCCTTCCTCCTCTGGAATTGAATACAAACCATGCACACCATAATCTTCACAGAATATATTGTGATGATTAGGGTAAGGTGAAGTGAATTAAAGTGTCATTAACAGCATTGACCAAGTACACCATTTGTTAATCATGAGATTTAGTCTCTTCCTTCTTTCAAAGGACTGCCATTTCAAGAAACCAAACAGGATCCATGACATTGTCAGTTACTCTCAAACAGAGAGAGAGGGGTTCGTTAGAATACTGTGCAGCTGATGTGCCATCTGGTCCAGATATCTGATTGGTACGACCAGTATCTGCAATATCATTTGGTCTGTGCAAAAGGTAATCAGAAGTGGGCAGGGTGATAGCCCCCCGAAGAAGTTAGAACCATACCTGCACACAGAAAAGTAATGGAATATTTTGCATTTGGCTGGGCAGACTTCCTGTTCTTGCAACCATAGCAAGCCAAGGACAGTCAAATTCAAACCAGATCCATGAGCAGGACTGATATAATCTATCTTTTATGAACACATATTTACACTCTGATCAATCAAGATAATATATTTTATTGGGCACCGGCCATATGAAATGATTAGGACAGATTTTGTATATATAGGCAAGAAATACATGAATTGTACTGGCGGCTTAAGCTGTGAATCATATCATTGATATGATGATAGCATGACACAAGAAGACAAATTTGAATATATTTTGACATATGACCCAAAACAAAATTCCAAATTTTTTATTTTCTCGCTGGGCTTGAGGGACTGGTTACAAAATGTTATTTTTACATGAATAGAATCACTTTTTCATTGTTCTTGGAGTTTTAACTCTTTCTAAATAATGGAAGGGAAATGGCAAAGATTTTCTCAAAATATACAGTTTTATATGCATTGTTTTGTTTTGGGTGGTTTTGTTTTGGGTGTGGTTTTGTTATTGATATGTAATGATATTTTAAAATATACAGTATAGTGGTATATATAAATATATATATTTTGTTAATTGATGATGAAGAAAGTTATTATTCATTGTTTTTTTTTAAGTAAGAACTTATAGAGTTTTGAACTAGTGACTTTTTTTTTTAATAGAAAAAAGCAGTTCCTTGTTATTCAGTTGAATCAAAGATAACCTTTTACATCAGCAGAATATTGTCATGACCCCAATGGGTCCATCAGATCAGTATATGAACAAGCATGCATAAACAAAACAAACAGAAATATGATGCTACCCAAGATGACATGAAAGACAATCAGCACCTATCTAGTGACTTTGTGCAAGGAATGTCTTAACAGTACACTCATTCACTGTCTATTCTAGATCTCATGGGCAAAGTTATTATTCACTGTTATATGTAAATGAAAATTATGTTATTTTGTCCGTGATTTATAAATAAACAGATTTTCATTTTCCTTGAAATCTGGAGAACATGGGGAAGCCAATTTTTTCTATGTGGTAAAATGTCGGCTCTGATTACTGAGTCCAAGTTGGTGAAGACATCCAGTGTGGCCCTCTTACAATCAATGCATAGCCATCCGCAAACCTCCTACTCTACTTATACACTAATTCAAATATTCAACATTTATATAAACATTTAAAATAATCATTTCAGCAAATTCAAATTTATGATTAAAATTTCAAATTATAATTTTGGAATCACACAAATATTTAAAGAACTTAGTATAAGCTGATTTTTTTTTGTTGTTGTAATTTTAGAAATATATATTGTTTTTTATTGACCATTTTAATGGAAGTTTGGTAAATTTAAAATTGATGAAATTGTAAAATTAATTATTAAAAAAACAGATTGTTTTTAAATGTTTATTATATTTTATAAAATTATTAATTATTTAAATAATTTATATTAATTTTAAAAAGTTATTTAACAATTACAAACTATTTGTTATAATAATTTTCTGTTGATTTATAAAGGACAAGTTTTCATTAATATACAGTTAAATATTATAATGTAGTTTTGTTATTGATAATAATTAACAAATATTTTTTATCAAAATTAAATTAAATGTTTTTATAAAAAATTATTAGTCAGAATTTAATTAAAGTGATAGAATTTAATTAAAGTGATAGTGAAAGCATAGAATTTAATGTAGTTATTTAATTTTTAATCAAAATTTATATTTTATTAATCAAATTCCATATAAATAGATTCAAAATCTTTAAATTTAAATAAAGAATAGAGATCCAAAACTTAAAACTTTTATATTATTCTTTATATAAATATTTAAAATATTTCAACTAATTCAAAATCATAATTAAAATTTCAAATTCTAATGAGGAACATTTAAATAACATTATATATAATGATATTTTTATAATTATATATTTTTTATCCCACTCCTGGAAAAATAAGTAGCGGGAGTGTCTGTTATTCTATAAACTTTGAAAAAATAAATAGTATGAATATCTTTTATCCCAAGCTGCATTTAAAACTAAAATAAATCCATTTTAAATCAAGCACAAACATAAAGAGGGATCCAATTTTTTGAGGTGTACATTTTTTAACCATTTGGATCCCTATGGATACTTGATAGATTTAAGTTTAAAATACATTTATGCTATTTAAGTTGATATATAATGTATATATTTTATTTATTTTTTATTTATATCCACCACCATAAAGATCTCCACATATTGAATTAAAAAAAACCTCACATCTCTCAATCCAAACATTTTATGTTATGCTATTTATAACTACTCTAAAAAGAAAATTGCACTCTAAGCTGGAGCAAATTTGTGAGATTAAATTGTTTTCTGCCCACGAATTATTGTTAAAAATTTGCATTTGTGAAATGCCTTTTATCATTGATTAATTTTTAAAATGATGATTTGTATGCATATACAAAGCTAAACTAATGATGATTGCAAAACTGTAGCAACAGAGAGTTAAGTTCAACCGTTCGCCTAGCAATCTCAAAATCAAACAACCTTTATATCAGTCTTCAGATGGGTATAGGATGGAGCTTGCCAGCTTGCTGTCCCTTCTTTGTCCTTTTCATTTAAGCCATGTGGCATTAACACCTCGGGATTCTACATTAATTTTGTTTGATTATTTAGAAGCTTGATTGATTGCCCAACTGGCCTTTTTAATTTTTATTTTGGTATATATATTCATAAAATATATACCCTCCAGTCCCCACTTTGATTGTGTATATACCCCACTCTCCTCCCGGACACCTTTGTGTCTGATTCACAAGAGATTTTGATTGTTAGTACAACAGACAAAACCCACCAAGCAAGAACCAGGTGAACTGCGCTCCTTAGTATATTCCATCCCCTGGTATATACACACACCTTGCTTGCTTGCTTTGACCGTGAAACAGAAAGAAACCAAACCACTGTTCAGCTCAGCATTAAATTTGAGTCTCAAGGTCTAATGGGTTGTATTTAAGGTGTTGTGTTATGGCTCTGAGAATGAGGCGTTTTGTTACGGTCTGAGAATGCTGGGGGAGTTAGTGGGTTTTCAGTGAGAGGAAGCCCAAATGAAGGAATCAAGCTCTCACGAGGCCCATTCCCGTGAAGGGGAGCAGAAGCAGTTAAAGCCCAAGTCCAGTGCAAGCGAGAAGGAGAAGACCAAGTTGAGAGAGAGGCACAGGAGGTCCATCACTACCAAGATTTTTAATGGTTTGAGGAAATATGGGGGGTACAATCTTCCACCCAGGGCTGATATCAATGATGTTTTGAGGGCTCTAGCTAATGAAGCGGGATGGATTGTTGAGCCTGATGGCACCACTTACAGAGCACAGGTAGGGAGAGATCCTCGTTGATTTTGATCCTGAATGTGTGTATTTTGCCTGTTGGTATTGGGCTGATTTGGTGTAGAGGATACATAGCTTGAATGAGTGAGTTGTGAGTTGTCAGGGAATGTGCATAAGACTGTGATTTGTGTAATGTGGGTGTTTGGTTCAATGGATTTATGGGATGAATGAATGTTTGGTTTTGACTGTTATGTGGGTTGGCGGGTTTGTGCCAATATAGGGGCAATGCATGGTTTGCTGTGATTCACATGCTTAGGAAGAATGAGGTTCTCTGTTTTAGTCATGGATTGAATCAATGGTTAGGTCATATAATGAATTAATGAATGAATGAACGATGATTTTGACTGTGGTGTGTGTTCTTAGAGAATACAGGTTCTCACTCTGTGCTCATAGGATGGATTAATAAATGAGGCTGTGATGTATGTGTTTAACGAGTTTGCCTGTTCTCAGTCTGTGGTCGTAGAATGTATTAATGGATGAACTTGACTGTGATGTAGGTGTCCATGGAGAATGTTGGTTCTCAGTCTAAGCTTATAGATTAAATGAATGGACGATTTTGGCTATGATATATGTATTCATGGAGAATGTTGGTTCTCAGTGATAGTAGGAATTAATAAATATTAAATGATTTTGACTGTGGTGTTTTTGTTCATGGAGAATGTTGGTTCTCAGTATGTGGTCTAGAATGAAATAATACATTAGTTTGACTGTGATTACTGTATTCTTGGAGTATGTTGGGTCTCAGTGTGTGGTCATAGAATGAATGAATATATGTACTATGAGTTAAACTGTAATTTCTGTGTTCATTTAGAATGCTGGTTCTCATGAGTTCATGGAATGGATTATTTGATGTATTTGGCCGTGATGTATGTGTTCATGGGGATTATTGCTAGTTCTCAGACTGTGGTCATAGAATGAATTAGTGGATGAGTTTGACTGTGATGGAGAATACTGGTTCTCAGTTCCTGGTCAAAAAACAGAATTGATTAGTGGATACTTTTGGCTGTATTGGGTGTTTATGGAGACTGTGGATGCTTTGACTGTTTTTTAATTCTCAAGATGAATGCATTAGTCGATGTTGTATTGTGAGTGATATACTTAGGAACAATGCAGGTCCTCTGGTTGTAGACATAGAATGATTGAAGCCAAGGTTTTGGTTGTCATTTGTGCTCGAGAAGATCATTGGCTGTTCCCATGATTGTAGAATGCCAAAATGACCATTTTTTAATTGGGATTTGTAGATAGGAAGAATGTGAATTCTTGATTTATGGTGTTCGTATGAAGGAGTATTTTTTTTGTTATAGTTACAGATATAGGACGAATGGGGGTTTATAATTTCTGCTCATGAAATGCATGAAAGGCGTTTTGGATTTTTTCGCTGTGATTTATGCTCAACAAAGAATGTGGGCTCTTGGCTTTGGTTATAGATTGTGTGATAATTGGTTTTCAACTGGGTTTCACAGCAAGAATGTGGGTTCCTGGCTTATGATAATTTAAATTCAGATGAATTTTTTGTAACTTTAATATGTACATAGGAAGAATGCTGGTTCTTGGTTAATGGCTTTAGAATGAATGAATTGTTGGCTTTTGACTGTGATTTACTGATGGGACAAATAATGCGTCTTCTCAATTTATGCTTAATGAATATATGAATTTTTTTTCTGTGGTTCATGATCAAGAAGGATGTCAGTTCTTGATTTTTTCATTATCAAATGCACAGATGAATGGTTTTGGCTCTGGTTCAATGCTGATTGCACTATCTGTAGCCTCAATTGTCATTGTCTGTGTTCATAGAGTATGCATGAGGTTTGACATAAAACAATTGTGTTGACTGATTTATGCCCAGGAAGAATGTCAGTTCTGGTTGTGGATTGGGTTAATAGTTAGCTTGACCATAGTTTGCACCCTCAGGAGGAAGGCAGGTTCTCAGTTTATGTCTGTGTTGCAGGGGTACCCATCCTGGGTACTGTCCCCACGTCTTGGAAACCGGGTTGGGGACCTCTCAAACGTTTCCTAAAGTCCCCGTAGAAGTCCCGAAGTACCGGAAACCTTTGGCCAAAAAATCGGAAACTTCGCTCGGTTTGGGGACCCATCCCCCGATTTTGGGGACCTCGTCCCCTGATTTTGGGGACTCCGAGGAAACTTCATTCACTGAAAATTAAAAAAAAAATTATTAAAAAAATTACCATTTTGAAGAGGGAAGGGGTGGAGGTGCGTTCCCCTACCCTCTCAACACCCAGCGGGCCTGTCCTGCCCTCCCAACGCTCATTTGACATTTGACTTCACTTGGAGAGAGCCAGTTACATTTAAAGAAAGAAATTTATTTGTGTGTTTAATACACTACTTCTATGAATAAAATCAAATTATTTGGTATATAAATATTTATCATTTAAAATTTAAAATGTATTATCGATGATCATGTTCACCAACAAATTGAAATTATCAAATAAGATAGTATACATTATGGATTTGGGTCCTTTTTTATAAGATGCTTCTTTAATGTATTGATCAGTTAAGTTACAAGTATTAACTAATTGTATTAGTTATAGGATTAACTATTTTCATAAGGTCTTTCTAATCTAACTAATTATTCATTTTACATGAGGAGATCAAGACAGTTTATTCATTTTACATGAACAGATCAAGATAGTTTATTCTATAGTTGACTTAGCACTTACAAACATAAACACAAAAATAATGAACCATTTAGATTACGATGCCACCACCTACACTCATAAACATAAGCTTATCTGCTTGATTATGTGGACAATTTCCACTTTATATGAAAGATTAATGAATTTTGAAGCAATGTGCATGTTACTTATTGAAATTGAATAATAGTGAAAATTATTTATATTTGGGTACTCTTGACGTACCCAAGTCCCCTCTTTCAAAAAGTGGCGTCCCTGTCCCTGTCCCCAAGTTTCCTGGCAATTTAGGTTTATGGTGATTGAATGAATGTATGGATGCTTTACTATCAGTAATGCTGAATAATCAATTTGGTTCAGAGTTTTGGGAATGGAATGCATGCTTGATCAACTGCTTTGTTCATGGGCTGAACTGAATGGTTTTGGCCCCTTTTTAATCTATATTCATACAAATTGTAATTCATGTTCTACATTATTGTTTTTGTCTCAGCAACTATACAGATGCCTAACTTCTGAATAAAATGAACAGGTTACAAACAGTGTCTGCACTCATTTATGGATATACTTTGTATTGCAAGAGGTTGTGCACCTGCTTACAGTTAATAGGATGTATTGAGAGATTGTTTGATTATTCTCTTTACACAGAAGACTAAGGGTTTTGGGGGTATGGTTATAAAATAGACTGTGATGAATTGAATGAATGTTTGGGATGCAAGTGACTCCAAAGAAGAATGTGAGTCTCTGTGACTAAATGATTTGTTGCATAATTATCTCCAAAGTATGAATAAACTGACTTAGATCAATCGTTGACCATACTTTATTCTGCATTCATGTTTAGAGATTAAATTAATGGATAGTTTGACTGTGATTTATATATTCAGGAAGAATGTGGGTTCTCAGTCTTATAGTAAGAGAATGGAAGAGTGGATGCTTTGACTATTATTGTTCAGTGAGAAAGTGGGTTCTTGGTGTATGGTCAGAGCAAGAATTAATTGATTTTTTACTGTTATGCTCAGGAAGAATTGGGTTCTTGAGGTTTTGGTGAGGTATGTTTTAAGAAAGAATGTGTTTTCTGGATATTGGTTATGGAATGAATGGAAGGATGTTTTTGACTGTGATCTATGCTTAAGGAACATTTGAGTTTCGACTTCACGGATATAGAATTCATGAAAGATTAGTTATGGACTCTGATTTAAACAGGAAGAATGCAGGCAGGTTCTGAATTTATAGTTTTTCAATGCAACAGTAATTAGTTTTTATTTGAGGCTTCACCTAGGAAGAATGTTGGTTGTCTGTCTATGTTTATTGAATAGACAAATGGATTGCCATGCTTTATGAAGGGTTCCAATGCGGGTTCATTAGTTATGATGGTATTCCGAATGTTTTTGGTTCAGTTTTAACCTTTACCAGACAGACAAGATGTGGGTTCTCTGTTTTTATTCAGGGAACAGATCAATGAATGGTCTTGACTGTCTTCTAGCAAAGAAAGAGCCCTTTTCTACTGTTCAGATAATAGATTTTTTTCTCTTTTGTGTATTATACGCAGGGTAATTTGAATTATTTTCTATGTTTATGAGAAAATGAATGCCTGGTTTTGTGCACAGATTTAACTTGGGAGGTTTATGGGGTTTTTTTGCATGTCCTGGAGATGAACTGGCAGTCCTTTCGGCAATGATTTTTGCACACATAAGCTCTGTGGGCTCTTTGGTTTTATTTAGATGCTATTGAATGAGTTTGCTTGGATTTGCACTCAGAGTGATGTTTTTCTTGTGTTTTTATTGAGTAAATGAGTGACTATGTTTGGCTACAATGAAAACTGGTTTCTGTGTTTGATGTTTGTGAATGAATGCATGGTTGTAAATGTGAGTTCCCTGTAATTATTCAGCAAATATTTCAATGAATGGTCTTGATGATAAGAGTTGTTTGTTTAATGTTCAGATAATATATTGTATTCTCTTTTGTGAATCGTATGCAGGATAATTTGGATAATTTTCTTTGTTTATTGTGAAAATGAATCCCTGTTTTTGTGCTCAAATTAAACTTGTGAGGTTCATGGCTCTTCTTTACATGTTCTGGAGATGAACCGGCAGTCCTTTCAGCAATGATTTTGCACATATAAGTGCTGTCGGCTCTTTGATTCTACTTCAAAGATGCGATTGAATAAGTTTGCCTGGATTTGCAGCGAGAGTGATGTTTTTCTTGTGTTTATATTAAGTAAATGAATGAATATGTCTGGCTATGATTTGCTACAACGAAAACTGGTTTCTGTGTTTTATGTTTGGAAATCAATAGATGGTTTTGATTGTGATTTAACATTGGGCGGAAACTGGAAGTTTTCTTCTGGTTTCTTAGTTTTAACTATGTTTTGGCCATCCAGTGGATGGAAGGATTTGTTCCTGATTCACTATCTAGAAGACTGCATTCTGTGTTTGTGCTTAGAATATGAATGTATTTTGTGGGTTGAATCTCTGGAGAAATGTGGGTTGCCATATTTGTGTTGGGGAAGGAACTGCTATATTTTTTTATACATTCTTGATTTAATGTTGATTCTCTGGAGGAATGCAGGTTGCCATATGTGTATGTTCAGAAGGAACTACTATATCATTTGACTTTATGCTCACATTCTTGAATAATGCAGCTTCTTTGTCTGATACTTGGGGAATTTATTAATCACTTGGTTTGCCTTCAATTGATACGCAGGAAATCTGGGTTTTTGTTGTCCAGGACTTTTGGTTTTATTTAGTTTATTCAGAAGCAGACGAGTCCTTTGTTCCATTTCCAGTAAACAAATTGATTAATTCTTGGACATGGTTATGGCATTAATGTGGTTTCATGTTTTTGTTCAGGGAATGCCGCAGACATCAGGGAATCACAGTATGCCTCCTATGCAGCAAACTACTGTTATGAAAACCTCATTGACACCTACAAGCAGCTTTGGTGGAGGAGCTAGTATGGGGGGCTTCAATTGCCCAATCACTGGAATCATTACTGAAAATATTGACATGACAGGTGGAGATTGTTCAACCACGGCTTCTCCACGTCACATGGGAATACAGCAGCCCTCAAACAATTCATCTCTTTCCCTTCTGCCAAGTTCAGGTCTCTCTTCTCCATTTGCATCTCCTGCTTCCAGTGATGGAGCTCAAGGGCAGCTGGCTACCAGTTTCTTTCCTGGAATGACAGGCGGGTATCTACCTACAAGTGGAAGAGAAAGAGAAGTGTCTTTGATGAAAGATGATGTTTCTGCATATTTCAGTGCCGATACACTTGAAGCAAGGGAGTTTATGACAAGCAGGGATACACTTGAAGCTAGGGAGTTTATGACAAGCAGGGATACAATTGATTCTAGGGAGCTTCTGATGGGCAGGAATAACATTATGCCTAATTCAAATATTCTCAATTATGCTAACTTATCAGGTGTACGATATGGGATGAGAAGTACATTACCTTCTATCATGATGCTTTCTAACCAGCACCCTTTCCTGCAGGAAGCTCGAGCTTCAAATCAGAATACACCTATTGGCTCTCCACAGCGTCATGGAGGAGCTGGTTGATCTGGTTTTCTTGTAGTGAAAGCTGGCTTATTTTTTCTAATCTGCGTAGTGCCCTCAACTGCAAATTTTGCTATTGAACTAGATCCCCTGGTCTGTTTTGTCAGTTCCCTTGGCAATTTTTTGCATAGAACATGCCCCAAGGTTTCCTTGTCCTGATAGAATTACTGCATGACATTATGACTTACCTAGTTCTTTCTCCCAACTTTTGACGAGTACAAGGATTACCACTTTTGCCTTTTTAATTTCTTGTATTTTAAGCTTGCTATGTAGTAAAATAGTCAACTAGTCAACTGTGTCTCGGAACCTTCTTACTGCTAAATTTCAAAGTTCATTTAATTGCAGGATTGGATTTCTCCAACCACTCGTTTAGTTCAAAAAAATGGCTGAACTGAAATGTCCAAGATTGACAGATTTTATTGGACAACTGCTCACTGTTATAGAGGCAAGATCTTAACATGTTCTAAGTTCTAACTTATGTAAAAATGACAACTTGGACAATAGATTTGAAATGCAATGATATTTCAAGGCTCTTTTATCTGAAGATGCCATTCTTTTCTTCGTTCCTGTTATAGAATCGTTGAGGAAATACTTCTCCTATAAGCTTACTAATTTGTGCAAGAACATTTCTGAACTTTTTGGATCACTTTATTCATTTCAACTTGTCATTCTTTCCTGACTGTTGGTCTTGTGCATCTTATCTGGTATATTCTTATTGAGTTGACTTATTTTAGATCTGGCTAGATTCTCTTTGGCAAAAGTAGACCTGCTGACAGTAAGTTATTGACCTAGTGTAAAGTCACTGTTGCAAATGATAAAAGTACTGACTTTTCTGTTGGAATTGTGGTATAGTTAACTAGTCATGTGACCTTTGAAATGAATCTGTTCAAATTGGTTTCACATTTCCTCCCTCTTGGAATCGGAGGAATCTTTATTTTTGTAATTAACTTGCCAGCAAGTGTGCCCTTCTCGAGGATGTTACAATGTAGCAGACTTGCAACACTTGAAAGAATACCCTTGGCTGAGAGGATGCTACTGGGGGGAATCTACTTGGGGCTTGCACCTAGCCAGATCTCCAAGGAGTCCTTACGCAGGTGAAAAATCCCACTCGCACAGGTAAGACTGCCCATAAGCTTAACATGCCTTTGAGGGCCTGCGTTTCTTTTTATCTGGAAGTGCTGAGAGGAACATGCTTGAAGTGCTGTGCAGCATAATAAAAACTTTCTTCGACTTAGAAGCTTGAAATTAGCTTGAGGATAAATTCAAAGAAAAGAAATGAGGTTAAATCATTAACCCGAAGTGTGTTAATGGAATCTTGTTCTAACCTAATTATTACAAATTTGCCTATCACTTCATCAATATAGCAGCTACCATGGTTAATGGAACTGGAACTAGATTATGCTTGATCGACTTAAATCAATGAAAATTAGTTTTGATGTAGGCAAGATAAATCCAAGAAAAGAAACCAGGTAAAATCATTAACCGAAGTTGAGTGTTATTGGAAGTTTGTTTTAACCCTTTTTATAACAATTTTGCCCATAACTACATCATTGAATCGGAGATCCAGTTGGGGTTAAAAACTGTATGTAGATCAACAAAAGGCTTTGGTGATAGATAAGGGATCAATGGTTGGCTTTGGTGGTTGATAAGGGATCAATGGTTGGCTTCACTGGTGGATAAGTGATCGATGGTTTATATTTGTTAGTGATGACCCTTTGTCTATAATCTTTACTTAAAAATGTCTACGTTCTTAAGATGGTTATAATATCTAGTAGTAGTTGGGCTATTATCTAGTAACAGTTTTGATGCATTTTCATTGAAATTTGAGTTTCCAAACTGTGTTTTTATTCTTTGTGCTAACAAAGTCTTTTGTGAATGAGATTAAGGGACCATTGGTTGTCTTTGGGGCGGATAGGTGATCGATAGTTTCCATTAGTTATTGATGACCTTTTGTCTATAATCTTCACTTGAAAACTTCCAAGATTCTTAAGATGGCTATAAATATGTCCGGTAGTAGTTGGGCTATTATGATCTAGTAACAAGTTGAAACATTTTCAGTGAAATTTGAGTTTCTAAACTGTGTTCTTATTCTGTGTGTCAACAAAATTTTCTGTGGATGTTGTTTAGTATTTGGGCTATGATCTAATTTCAAGTTGAAGTATTCTCAATGAGATTTGAGATTCAAAACTGTCTGTGTTCTTATTCTTTGTGCTAACAAAATTTTCTGTGGATGTCTTTTAGTATTTGGGCTATGATCTAATTTCAAGTTGAAGTATTCTCAATGAGATTTGAGATTCAAAACTGTGTTTGCTCTAACAAACTCTTTTTTGTGGATGAGGCTAGGTGTGAGTGTGAGTGCCAGATAGTTTTAGCAAACAATACCTCTATCTGGTCAAAAGTAACTTGATTGTGAAGTGTTTTCCTATAAAATTTTGTATTTTTATTATTTACAACAAGATAATTCTACTACCAAAATATAGATGTGCTTGAGCAATATCCATTTATGATTTTACCAAAAGATAGAGCTTGATCAAATCTCCACTTACGATTTTACAAAGCTAGCAGACAACCTTTTACTGAGTAAATATATCAACTCTTACCATGTGATACATTCTATATGCTTTATTGAGATTAAGAAGATACATGGCATTTAATTTTATGGAAAAGTTAGTCAACAACCTTTTATTGAGTTTATGGGTTATTGAGATCAAGAAGGTTATTGAGATTAAGAAGATACATGGGATTTAATTTTAAGGAAAAATTAGTCCACAACCTTTTATTGAGTTCATGGATTACTTGTTCTAAGAAATCTATGTTTTATGCATAAAATCTGATTAGGCTTTGTTGCTTAATTGAGTGAATAGATTACTTTTTCTAAGAAATCTATGTCTTATGCATCAAATCTAATTAGGCTCTGTTGCTTAGTTGTGATGTAATTTATCTCTATAATATATGAAAATTTTAATTATTTTTTAAACTTGTCATTAATGGATAGGTATTATTTTAACAATAATATTTTTATTTTATTTTATTTAGCTAGTCTCATAAACAAAGGCTAGGAAAACTTAAGTAAAGTCTATCATTAAGATCATAAATCTCTAGTGGCCACGTTTAAGACAATATGTGGAATGTAAAAAAAAATCATAAATATTTTTTGTTTAATTTTAAATTAAAAAAGTTGAACACAAAACGATGGAGATATTTAGATTCCTTTATCTTTATTTTCAATTTCAAATCTTCAAATGAGAAGATAACTAAAATCACAATGGAATTTGATTATTGGCAAAACCAAATTTATAAGCATTGTTATCAAATTCAAAATTTGGTCCAAAGCCTTGGTTGCATGCCAAAGTTGTTATCCATCTTGTTGATGCTTGTTTAAGTAGGTATACAATAAGTAAACTAATATCGCAAGGATTTCTTTTTGACCTTGAGAGTAAGTTGAAAGGATTTCTTTTTGACGTTGAGAGTAAGTTGAAAGGGCCTTGCAAGTATTTGATGGGCCATATACTATTTGAGCAAAAGGGAGGAGGGGGGTCCTTAGACTGGTTGACAACCAAGAAATGTGTAACCCTCTATGGCAGATGGATTATTATAGGCAGTTATGGTAATGACAATTGGAAAGAATTAGTGAGAGATGTCACCATGCTTTCTATTTCAATGTAATCAATTCTGTGTAAGGACTAAAGTTAGAGGGTTCTTAGCAAATCATATTTGAGACGAGCATCAATTTTCTTGTCAAAAATGTTGGTTTAAAGTCAAAATACTCCACAAAATTGGGTGCCATGGTCTAGCAAGCCTACATGATTACCAAAAACATTACATGATGTATTCGGAATATATCCTAAATAGAACTAAAACTTTATGTTTGATTACAATTTTTTGTTTCAAAGGATTTTTGGACTCTTACGTGAGGAAATATAGTTGAAGTTGAGAATAAAAGACAATTAAACTTGGTGGACAAATTAGTCTAGAAGTTTTCCTAGTCTTTTTTGTCAATTTTGGTAGCTCAATAAAAGATGGAAATGTTGGGTACCTTTGAGATGGTTTGCAAGGATTACAACTCTCCAGAAAGCTTCGTTGGAGCCTAAAAAACATCGTTTGCTTGGTCTTTGATTTACTTAGATGGTTTGCACGGTTTGCAACTCTCTAGAAAGCTCCCTATGAACCTAAAATTCTTTCTTTGCTTGGTCTTTGATTCACTTAGGTTTTACAATTACAAAAAGATCCATCAAAATGAAAAATAAAGGTTTTACCCTAGCTAAGTTTGTTTTGTCATAGGTATCCAACCTTGCCAAGCCCTCTTCTATGCTCAATTAAATTGGTTGATAATAATATTGGGGGATACCAAGTTGTGGCTTATCACCTTCTACATTGTGTTACGACCATTGAGATGGAAATTCTTTACTATATATGGAATCAATGCAACAATGTTATCTTTGATGGAGAAACTACTTAATGTCTTTAGAATTTATTTTACAAAAGGATGTAATATTATCTTGCAGTCTACAAGCTCATGTGTATACTAAAAATGTTCAATCATAGTTTAATAATATAATAGATAGGTCACCATTTGCACCCCACCCCTAAACAATAACATGCTACATGTGGAAAGCACATTAATTGAGCAATAGGGGGGCAAATCCTGGAGCAATTATTTCAAATATAGAGCATCCTCCCTATAAACAAGAGGACATGAGCTACCAATAGGCAATCAATGATTGGGAATCCTCAATCCTATAACATAGGTGGTTGGGCCATATCCCTTTGCCAAAGAGGAAATCTAAGAGATTAGACAAGATGGGGTATGCATGTTGTTGAACCTACTATGACTGATTGGGAACTTGAATTGCCCAATGTGGAAAACCTTGATATTCTTGTACGACATTAATGATTGGTTGTCTCATTTAGTGCTACCTCATTCCTTTTACATGCTTAACTTTTTATAGTGGTGTTGTATATTTAGGCTTCAAGTGTAGGTTGCATCTTGACATTTTTAGATTTTGACAAGGAATTGGACAAATTCTATTTAATTATATGTTGACACCACTAACTGGTGGTTCGTGATATTTAATATGAGGTTGTTCCCTACCTTTTACCAAGGTGTAAATATCTCTCTAGTCCCTTTGAGGTCTAGGGAAAAATTAGGAATATATGTTGATATTTTCCTATTAATGGAAGGATAATTTAAAAGTAAAAAAATTCTAACTTGATATTAGCATCACACACCTACAACACCCATTTTCTTTAAACTATTTGACATCTACAATGATGGAAAAGTGTAGGTTTGGCATGTGATACAATGTCATAGGTATGACATAGCCTCACTAGTTCATAGTTGCAATCTTCAATCAAGCTTTCTCCATCATATTTGTTTACATTTCCTATTATTATTTATAGTATGGACCACCTTTAAAATCTTTGCATACATTTTTTCTTAGAGTTTGATCCTTGGAGATTCTACAGCAAAGAAGGTGTTTCAGATGGTCAAATATGCCAAGAATGTGAGTTGCATCTTTAGAATCATGATACATCCTCATAAACTCTTATTGGAGTGGGCTTACCAAGATACCTCAAGTAATGAAGCTTGACTACAAAGGAGGGCCACAAAGCAACGTGGGGAACAATATCGACACAAGAAGCCCCCAGGGAAGTCCTTACATGCTTCTTTTCCTTTTCATCCCATATTTTCCCTTTCATTGATAAAAATAATTATTGTCTTCTAAAACTCAACATAGGCTTGAGCCACATAACAAAGGACATGGATAATAATATAATTATCATAAAAGCTAACAAAGAAACACTCTTGATCTACACAATTGTTAGATTAAAGATTGGACGGTTGGCATTGTGCACTTGATAATATCGATATGAGGATTCTCATTTTATGAAGATGGTAAATTGGTGAGTGCTTTACATGCCCTACTTTAATTGTAATTATGTTTGTGCTTCCTAGTTGTACTTCTCGATAAAAAAAATTTAGACAAAAACGGTTATGGTTTAGATTATATAAGTTGTGGAGAAACCACTGAAAGAGGTACAAACTTCTAATTTATAAAAATACCAAAGAAGGCTATGCCAACAGTTTCCAAAGCAATCCCAATCAAACTGACATAATTACGTTCAAGAAGCTGCATAGGACCTCGCCGCTTAGGGAGGAAAAAATGAACAGAGGTGAAGATTAACATAGAGTTCATTAATGCATAATGTAATTGCCTTATTTGTTGCTTGATCCGCCTTGAAATTCAACTCACGTAGAATATGAAAGAACTATAGATGTCAAAATGATCTTGAAATAGAGAGAATTATTTTGTTCAGTATGGATAGCCTTAAGTTTTGACATTGACTTGTTCCATTCATAGCTTGGATTATTAATCGAGAGTCTCCAAGCACAATGGCTTCATCAACCCCCATGGCTTCCAATTGCTTAAGTCCTTGCCATAGACCATAAGTTTCAGCCATGTTGTTTGTGTCATTTCCTATATTCCAGTAATATTCAGTTTCAGTGTTCCCTTTAGGGCAAATGATGACCCCTCCCCCTCCCACCACCCCAGGATTCCCTTTTGAAGCTCCGTCAAAGAAGAGTTTGAAGATTTTCCTCTCTTTCATCCAGATTTCAAACTGATATTGATCCATTCTTATTTCCCAAACTTCCAATGACCGATTTAGCCACAAGTCTGTCTAAATCATAAATGTTGAAGGAGTGCAGCCAATTTACTTCGTCGGGTGAAAGTTTAGTCTTATTCTTAGGCAGCAAAGACCATTCAAAATTTCTCCCATAAGAGCTTGCGTTTTAGCAGCAATTTGTTCTGGAGATTGGGCCTTGTCTTTGAAGAGTCTTTGGTTTCGCTCAATCCAGATATGCCAAAAAATAACTTTTGGGAGTGTCAACCAACAATTTTTGAAGCCTTCATTTTTATCCAAGGTTCCTTGATACGTTTGATCCCAACTGGCAAAACACTAATGAATATTTCCTGGCAGATCAATATTGCCAAACCAGGGACACATTAGGAGTTCCCAAACATTTTGGGCAAAGGGGCAGTTTAAGAGCAAATGTTGAATGGTTTCTTTGCTTTCATTGCATAGCGGGCAGCTGAATGGATCAGCAAATCCTCTTTTTTCTAGATTGTCTCATGTTAGTATACTTCCATCCACTAGCGTCTAGTTGAACATGTCAATTTTTGGCAAACTTTTCACATTCCATACCCTTTTCCAGATCAATGGGTTGTTGGGCACATTTGGAAATGCAGAGAATAGCGTGTAACCTTGCGTAGAGGTGTATCCCCCAGAGCTCCAACCCCAACCACGCCTATCTTTACTCTTCTAGCCAATGGTGTTGATCCAGTTAGATTATCAAGAAAAAGAGTATTCTCTTCTTCGATCTCTACAGTGCATTTCAGGGGAGACCAATAAACCCATCGATGGGGTGGGGCGGGGTCACATCTAGAAATATCCTAGAGAGTGATTAAACTTCAACTATCTAACTAGATTTTGAAACCTGGTAGAGAGGAGAGGAGAGGCTTCCCCAGGATGGAGTCCTGCCAAATTCTTACATGCTTGCCATTACCAGGAATCTAGAAGAGTTCTTCTTTGAAACAAGGCAGGGATTTCTTGCAAAGAGAAAATATGGGAGAACCTCGCTTAACCATAGGCTCAGAATCCAGACACCGTAACCTTGATCCTGAAAAGTATTTATGACTGAGCACCTGACTACTCCAGGAAGGCTTCATTTCAATCAAATTCCAGAGAAGTTTTGCTCCCATCGCCAAATTTTGGAATTTTAAATCTCTAATATGAAGACCTCCTTCCAACGAAGGCAATTTGATTTTCTTCCAGCTAATTAGAGCAAATTTCTTTCCTCCATTGTTTTTCCCTCCTTGCCAAAGGAAGGATCTCAGCAAGCCTTCGATAGTGGCGAGAATTCTGGAAGGAGCCAACATAATTGAACATTGATACAAATGATAGCTATTTAGAACGACCTTTATCAATACCAATTTCCTTGCCAAATTTAACCAAACCGCTCCCCAGGCAAAGATTTTTTTTTGAATTTTTCAATCAGTGGGCTCTAATCAGAAGTTTTCGGTTTGCTTTTGAAAATTGGGACCCCCAGATATTTAAAAGAATCCTAGGTAGTTACTCCCTCAATTCCTAATATGCGAGAAATTCCAGACATCTCCCTTGGATTTATATTCCAACTATAAATCAAGCTCTTTCTTAGATTTAACTTGTTGTCAGATGCTTGGCAGTAGGAGTCCAATTCAGATTTGAATCTTATCGCTATAAGATGACTGGTGCCTCCTAACAAAATGGTGTCATATGCAAACTGTGCATGATTGATGTCTTTAGTTCCACGGGCCATTCTGATGCCAATTAATTCTTAATCCTTCCTGGCTTGCTCGAGTTGAAGGCTAAGCACCGAAGCTTGGATTGCATAAAGCAATAGAGAGAGTGGGCAACCTTGCCTAAGGCCTTGAGAGGCTTGAAAGAAGGTTGCAACTCTTCCAATGATAAGAGGTGCAATCCAAGGATTGCTTATACAAGCTTTGACCCAACGAATGAAGCTTGGATCAAACCCAAACCTTAGCATCACCTGAAAAAGAAAGGAGTGACAAACTCTATCAAACGCATTAACTAAATCTATTTTCACCACCATACCTTTTTCACGGTTCTTTAGACTAGAATGGATTTCCTCTTGAACCAATATGATATTATCCCAAATTCTCCTGCCTTTAATGAAACCTCCTTGATTCTATGGAATGATATGTGGCATGATGCTTTTTAATCTCTTAACCATAATTTTGGTGATTATCTTGTAGCCAATATTACATAATGAGATGGACCGAAATATGTCAAAAGAAACAACATCCTTTTCTTTAGGGATAAGGGCTAGAAACGATGAGTTTTTGCTTCCTCTGATTTTTTCACAGTGCTAATATTTTAACACCATTTTAAGTAGATCCTTATGCAGAGTTTCCCAACACACCTCAATGAACCTTGCGTTGAATCCGTCTGGGCCTGGGGCGTTATCTTCTTCCATGTCCTCCACGACTGATTTTAGTTCATCTATCGTGATCCTTGCATAAGAGAGTTATTATCCTTTCTCTTCACTAGCCTAGGAACTAGATTCATAAGGGTAGGATTTGATGGATTGGTAACATGTTCCACAGAGTAGATAGCATTAAAATGACGAGAAGCTTCCATTTTTTATTTTATCAAAGTCTTGGATAACTTGGTCTTGAGATTGTATCTCTTGTACTGTTTTGTAATTCTCCCTCGCCTCTGCATGTTTATGGAAAAAGGCAGTATTCCGGTCCCTGGATTTAATCCATAGACATCTTGATTTTTGTCTCCAAAAATTTTCCTCATGCCTACAAGCAGCATGTAACTCTTGATGGAGAATTACTTCCTTTTCCAAATGTTCCTTTGAAATCTGGGCTGCCTCCATGGAAAGTTGATGAGCCTCTAAAGTTAGCAGGGCTTTTTGATCTTCTTTGATCTGAAGACAATACATATTTGTCCCACAACTTGAGTGCCCTTTTAACTCTTCTCAGCCTTTCTTCCTATACATAAAAGGGTGAACCCGAGAAAGGAGCTGACCAAGTTTCAGAAACAATTCCCAAGAAATCTTTAAGAGAGGTCCATAGAGAACTAAAGCGAAAGGGAATAGAAATAGAAAGGAGTCTTGGCTAAAAAAATATATCAAGTTTGGCAACTATATGACCTCGGTCTAGCCTCTTGTTAGTCAAGGTAAAATTCCCCTTAGATGGGATGACATCAGATAGATCCCAGTTTAAGAGAAGCTCGCCAACTTGCTCCCTTATGGGATCTCTGATCAAAGACCCTCCTCTTTTTTCAGCTTGATTTAAAATGACATTTAGATCACCAGCTAGAATAACATTATCCAACGAATCATTTCTCCTTTCATCCCTCGATTCCAACAATCTTTTTTTTCTGCATACAAGGTAGGGACATAAATATTTTTCTTCCACAGGAAATTATCATAGTTTTATTAAATGAAAACCATATTGTTCATATCTTTATGCATCATAAGCTGTGACTAAAACAACAGTCGGCGCTTTCAGCTGCCTGAGAACTCAATTAACCAACAGGTCGAGTCACTAAAAAGTCAAAATAACAGTCCCATGCAAGCAGTTCGTGTCACTAAACAAACAGATAAATGGGACGGAAAAAATCAGCAGCAGGTTCCAGCGAATAGAGTCACGGAACTTGTCAATGAAAGAACACCTATAAGGCAACAGATACAGCAGAACTTGTCACTGAAAGAACACCTGTAAGGCAATAGAAAATACAGCAGAAGGATCAGCACAAGAAGTGAGTAACGGCTAGGGAGGTCATGAAACCATCTTTCATCTCCCATTTATCAATGGAACCAGCAATCAAAAGCAAACCATTCTTGGAGAGAGCACCTGCAGGCTCGTTGGATTCTTTGAAAATGTTTTGGAAAGAGAGGAAATTAAAATGAAGTCTAGCTCTGCCAATGTCCTCATAGAGAGGAAGAAGAAAGATGTTTGCAGGAGGCCTAGGAGCCTTGAGGAAGTCCATAACCAGCTTAGAATCCCATGAACCTGCAGTTTATCCAGTCCTAGCAAGAGCGAACACCGCAGAAGGATTGAGACCGCTGCAAACTCCGCTTGATTATTAGTCACATCCCCTAGGCCAGCCACAAAGTGGAAAGAAGAAGTATTGGATATATGAATGATGCCTCCAACACCACCAGATCTAGGTCGACGCTGGGAGGCACCATCTACAAAAGCCCACAGAAAGGAGACATCCATCAAAGGCTCAGAGATGACTCGGACATTTAGGGAAGGAGTCTGCAAAGGAAAAGCCTTAAAAATACCAAAACATCGACCAACAAATACTTGAGCCATGATTAGTGTGTCTTCAAAGAGCTTCAGATTCCGGGCTAACCAGATTCCCCAGATACCAATGATAGGGAGAGCAGCAAAAGCAGGGTATAGAGGGCCACATGTCCAATCCTTCCATGTCTGGATGTTATCAGCAGAATGCCAATTAATAGGGACTCCAGCAAGTAGCGAGAGGGCACTCCAGACCTCCATTGCGTATGAACAGGAGATGAATATGTGAGATGTACTAGCAGATGTCCCACTCTGTGAATTCGAGTCAGGACATACATATTAAAGAGACTAACATGGATATTAGAGTCTTTATGAGATTCTAATGTATGTAGTGCTTGGATTCAATTAACTCAAATTTCTGAACATCCCATAACGTCCCAATTCCTTAGGAGGCTTCCCTAGCCAGTCCTTTTCATTTTTCCCAAAAGTTTGCATTTACTTGGAGAAATGCTTCTTTCTCCATCTTGTACTTCTCAATAATTACTAGTCCTTCCAAGTTGAAGTTGAAGTTGTTTCACTTGTTGGGTGGTGTGGCCTATGTGACTCACATTTAGGATGGCAATAGGCATATTCCCATGTGGCCTTTGGAAGATCAGGTCTCCAAACTAGTTAAAGAAGTTACACAACTACAATTTGCCCTAATTTCAACCTACTTTATGACAAGAAGGTTACAAAGTTCCCCTATTTTCTGCTCACAATTCATGTATGTAAATATCATTACAACTAAACACTTACCATATTTACTAGGAATTTTTAAAAGAAATAACATGTGTTTTGCTTAAGGTATTACAACTAATATCACCTAAAAAATTCCTTACATAAGTTTTTATGAACTTTACTATGTAATCACCTTCAAAAGTTACTATGTATTTAATTATGAAATTTAGTAGTATGCAATTGCTAACTGAATTTCTTGAAGTTTTTTCACATATGCCTATGTAAAGTTGTACATGAATAACTATTTAAACATTTATTTAAGTAGCTACATAAATTTATTAACATAATAATGTATATGATATCATAGCAACTTTGGGACTAGTAGTGGGGACAAGTAATCATGGGGGTACCTAGAGGTAGGGGCTAAACTTATGGTATCGAGAGGTGATGAATTTTGTGTACATATTATGAACCTAACCATAACCCCACAATCTCATTCCTACCATGGGCCTTAACCCAACACCTTGAGGTAGCCATGGAACACTTGGTGGTAGGATTTGAATGTATTATGGCACCAAGAGATCTTGAAAATTGTGCATGTAGTACAATCCCATGCCAAGTACCATGTTCTCCTTAAGGCATGTCAAATATTCTATACCAAGGGGCTTGGGACTATGGATGGGAAGCAAGGAGTTTCACTTCCTCAATCAAGGTTCCTATTTCATGGGTTCTTCCTAGTACCTTAAGGTAGTCATGGGGTCACTTAAAGGTAGGGATTGAGTTTATGGCATTTAGAGGTGATGACCCCCATGTACGTATTATGAACTCAATCCCATTGTCATGTTCTCATTAAGTCATACTTCATTTACTACATTTTATTTGCAAGGGATTGTAATTGACACTTTGAGGTAGCGATGGGGAACCTAGAGGTAGGTGTCAATTTTATGGAACATTGAAGTCATCACCCATGCATACATCTTATAGATCCAATTTTGCCCCCATGTTCTCCTTAAGGTTCACTAAGGCCCAATAGGATTTGGTTAGTGTTGTGTCACGAGGAGTTTCACACCCTAAGTCAAGGTATGAATCTTACACAATTGACTTGGTACCTTAAGGTAGTCATTGGGGGACTTGGAAGTAGCGGTTGAACTTATGGCATTAATAGGTCAAAGCCCACGTGTACATCTCACTAGCTCAAACCAGCCCCCTTCTTCTTCTTAAGACCTCACAAATTACACCAGCATAAATCCATCTGAAAAGGATCTACCAAGCACCGAGAGGGATCAAATCTCTCAAGGTACAAAAGCTTTTTTAAAGTGGAAATGTTGAGTAAATGTGTAATCCAATGTTTAGAGTTTTAGTTTATCTAATTTATGTTATTTTATATATATGCAATTCTGAATAATTTGAATTTAATTTAAGCTCACATGTTATTTTTAATAATAGTTTACTATTTTTTTTATAAAGGACACGTGTCAACTCTAGGATGAGCACGGAAGGAGTTACACATCTCTCCCGTACTGGGCTGTAGAAAATGTACCTCTTTGGTGCAATAAAATTGAAAATTTATAAAGACATAGAAGAGTGCTCCATATTTCTTTTGTTAGGATTTTGGATGAATGCTCATGCTTATTGAAGAGGTCCCAAGCTCCCCCTTCCTCTCTCAACCTTGTCATCCCTTTGCTCTAGCGATCCAAGCCTTGAAAACTCTTATAGAAATGACAACAAATAAGGTTAAAATAACAAGAATGTTTCCTCTTCTTGGTTCATCAAGCATATTGAAGGGCATCTCTTGCTTGCAAATACAAGATTTCATGTTAATAAGGCACTTTTATTTGTTGAAAATATCATGATTATTAACTTAATGGATTGTGATTGAGCTTTAGAGATTCTAGAAGGATGGATGAAGCAAAATTGAATTCCTCTCTCGTGAGGATATACAAACCACTTGTACCATAGTAAAGGGTTGCATTCCTTTTTATTTGAACTCAAAGAAGATAAATATGTAACCTTTAGAGGTGGTCCCTAGTTTATGAGATTCAACCATCTTTCTATAAATTGTCTATACTTAGCTTTTGACCCAAAATAAGAAATCTTGATGATTGTAACTCTCTTTATTAGGATACCCTTTTGTCCTAATTTATTTATTTGGGATGACTGAACATTGGAAGAAATTGGGAACATGCTCTAGAAATTCATGGATAAACTGGAGCAAAAAGCCAACATTTTTGCATTTGTTAGAATTTACATGCATGTGAATCTAAAGAAATGATTACTTAGGATACAAATTCCAGCTGAAGAATTGAGTTCATGTCCTAAAGTTGGATTATGAAAAGATCCATTTCAAGTGTAAGTGGTGCCACAAGTTGTATGGGCACTTTACAAAGAATTATCCCAAGGAAGCATCATCCTTCCTCACTCTAGTACTACCAACACCCATCTTTGTCTTGTGGTTGTTATGTTTGTGATGGCTCAAGTTATCCTACCATAGTGGAATATCCCATGTTGGGATTTTGTTCCACATTAACACTCCTCTCTCCTTCTACATCCTCAACATTCTCCCCTTTGGTAAGATTGTTTAAAAAATGCTTCTGACTCTATGAGAAATAAGAAATTAGTATGCCCAAAATCAACAAAATAATCAACCTTTGGATACTAAAAATGAATACTCAACTCTAGATTGTGAGAAATAGTCATAGGACCTTTTTTTGGATAAATGCTTCCTTAAAGATTTATAAATAAAATGGACATGTACAACATTTCATACAAAAAAGCATGAGCCACAAATTAGCTTCCACAATCCAAAAAATTTCCACAATATATTGCCCCATGAGCTAATCAAAATTACAATAGTCCAAGCCCCAAGATCCTATACAAAAACAAAACCATATGGGAAAGGTAGTGACTAAAAGCAATTACAACATAATAGGTGGCTTGAGGGTCACATTGAAGTTATACATTAAAACTAAGTAATTGTGATTAATATCATGTCAAGTGGAGGATTTCAATCTTCTAAATTGGGGCCCCGACCACTAAAGGTGGATCACCATTTTGTGGGGTAGTATCCCTTCCATCCTCTTTTTGTTGTTCCATATGTTTCTCTATAGACATTGTCAAATCCAACTGAGGGTATTTGTCATTTTATAATTGTGAATGAGGAATTTGGATGTGGGGTTTCAGCACTAGCAATGTTGAATGTTCTACTCACAGGCCCAACATCGAGCCCAATGGTGAGGCATGCTACCACCAATGGGAACGAGTAAATCCAGGGGATAAATAAACTTCCATGGAAAGCTGATTTTTTTGCAAGGGGAGATTTAAACTCTAGATCCATTTTCTCAACTTGCACCTCAATCTCCAAGTGTAAGTTGGCATGTCATATCAAAGCTCCATCAAACCAAATGGAACCATCACACATAATATTGTTTTTGAAAATAGTAGCATTCCTCTTTTTACGTATAAAACTTAAATTTTCCATTCTAACAAGTTGCCATGTTGCATGGAATTCATCCATGGGATCTTATCCTCGGAGACATTAGCTTTCCTATAAATAGAATCAAGGAGTTGGCCAAAAAGGTTTGACACCCACACCCACACCAGCTTGGAAAACAAGCATAACTAGAAGGTGCTTGACAATTTCATCGTTTTGACAAAAAGGACACTTGGCACTAGAGAACTCAATGTATAACAGACGTTAGTCTAGAGGTAGACCACCAAACATTAAGGGATAAGCAATAATAACCTTCCTAGGTTGAGTGATTTTTTTCTAAACAAACTAAAGATGAAACAACCAAGTAGACTACTTAGACACCCTCATAACTTGTTCAGTATATCCCTAGTTGTAGGTCCAATTGTAGGTCTAGGGATAATCCACTAATACCTATGTGTGGGCTTATACTTCTTAAAACCCCTTTGAGCAATTCCATTGTCATCTCCACCATGAAGTAGAAGCTTGAATACACAATTTGAGGAAAATTTCATTAGTGACCAATTCCTACATGCGCTTAATAATGGGTTTATTTGGCTGAGCTAGTTGAAACTAAACTTTCATATCCTCTCTAGACTTATAGGTTTAAGAATAACCATCAAGCAAATCACCTAGCTTGATAATTCCTTTCTTGAAATTTCATTTGGTTGAAAACCATGGGAGCTTGCGCTAGCGTTTTCCCTCAATCTAGATTAGCAGGGGCCATGAAATGCAATGGTTATTAAATGAAAAGTGCATTTTCAAAAACTCCCCTTTTCAAGTTATTCAATGCTTGATAGTCTCCTAGGATTTCCATACACTTTGGGCAATAAAAGTTGTTTTATTTGGACATTGGTTAGAGTCAGTTCAAGGATCTGGAAGTTAAACCATTTCCAACTAGATTCACTAAGTGACGCCCCTCAATGGATGTAGTTGTGAAGGATAACTTTCAATTTTATTGGCCCTCAACAACATGTATAATAACCCACTTGGAATAGAGGTCTTAAGCTTGCTGAAAGGACTATATCATTCCCAAAACTCCCCATCCCTTTGGGGAGAAACAAAGATCCAAGTCTACCCAATGGAAGGCATTTATACCTTCAAGGTGAGCCTAGAAAAAACATCATAGTAGATTATCCTATCTCTAATAGGTCACAACATAGGGAATCTAATAAGAATAATAAATGTTACATTGAATTTTTGTCCTCCCCATGATCACGAACCTTGTACATTGTTTACTTGCCTTGAACCCTGAAGTGCTTCGCCAAAACTCTTTGGAAGATGAGTGTTGGAGCAGGGTCCCGCAGCTACAGAAGAAGCTGCTAGTTTTGGCGGAAAGAAGTTAAGACAGAGCTACGACGCCATAGCACGTTTCCAGCTGGAGAGCAGAGCCGGAAACCATGACTTTTAAGATAGAAAAGTCAAGAAAGGCAACGGTACCTGAGCGGCCGAGAAGAGAGAGCTCAACCACTGCATTGAAGGCAGCGGCGGAAGACAGGAGGGCTCAGCGACCCTCATAAAGGAGAAGGAGCAACGAGGCCGAAGCGTTGAAGGCGAAGGACAGAAAAGCAAAGCGGTGCATAGTACCCATGATCAGTGTCGGGAAGCATGGAAGATTGCAGAGAGCTGTGGTGTGACGGAAAGCGGCTACCTCAAGTACAGATATGGCCGACTGTCACTAGTTAGGGTTTTGGGTTACTGTTGGGACAGGCCCACAGTGTTGTAATGGCAAGACCTTTGGGCTGCCTATAAAGGGATATATTTTGTATTGTAAAAGAGTTGGTTGGTTGGTTGGTTAGTTAGTTGGTTCATTCAGTTGTTAGTAGTGTTTTGCAGACTATTAGACTGTTGTAAAAGCCTAGCTCTGGTTCTGTTATTAGCGGTAGCAATCTTACGGTAACCAGTAGCTGGCTTATAGAAGATGCATGTAACGATCCGCAGGGATCGACAGAGAGGGAAGAGTATATGGTAGGAGAGCAATATAGAAGAGAAAAGAGATCTAAGAGAGAAGATCTTAAGCTGCATATGCGGTGCAGCAGAACTGTGTTTTACCTTCCCCTGAGCTATAATAAAAACACAGTTCTGTGGACGTAACTTCCATCCTGGAGGTGAACCACGTTAAAATCAAGTGTTATGCGATTGGTTTATGTGTTATGTTTACTTATGCATTTCTCAGTCAGTTCATGGACTTTGTTTACAGTTTAACGAATGAATGCGTTAATCAGTTCACAGAAATATAGAAGGGTAAACATAAGTTAAAGTCTTTGGCATGTTGTATATGGTTCATTTATGCTTTGCGTGAAACAGTCACTATTGCAGTATCGAATAGCCTTGTATGTTAAGTCTTGCACGTCGACACGAGCAACGCTAAGTGCGCTAAACCGCGGAGGTAGGATATCACAGAGAGGTGATACCGCACCGGCAGAGGAGCTGCGGTGCGAGATACCGCAGGTTGGGGACTTAGCGTTGGGCAGGAAATGTGTGTTGCACAGTGCGCGGCGATGCGATAAGGTCGGAGATATCGCGAGTCTGGGAAAGTGTGTGCCGCAGAAAGGGACTGCGCGACGGTTGAAAGGGATATCTTGTGGCTAGAAGAGCTGCGAGACGAGGAAATCGCGCGACGTGAGCAGGAGATCGCGCGATGCACAGAGAAGGAGACCTCACAGTTAGGGGAACTGTGAGCCACTAGTAGGATTGCCACAGAACCTGGTCCAAGACGCTTGAGTCCTTGGCCAACCCATTAGAGTCACTTCGGGTGAGACTTCAGGCCGCATTGCGGTCTGTCGCCGAAAGGGCCAGTGATCTAGGGGTGTTGTTGGTTGATTATAGTTAACCCGGGTTTGCCCATAGCAGCCAACAATGAGTTATGAGGTTTTTTCCTTTTGAAAAAAACATGTTTTGAGAGGGTGACACCCTTTGCTCTCTAACAAGGTGTGTCACCCCTCCATTGAATCACTTTGCATCACTGTAGGGTGAGTCGTTGACACAGTTTGCTTGTGTATAGGATGCGTCGGTGCATGTACAAAGGTAAAAAGAGAAGTTTTGAGAAGTCTCTCGAAGGAGACCCTCGTGGAGGTTTATCCCTTCCTTATAGGGTGGATCTCACTTGCCTCCCAACTTAGTAGGATCCCACCTCATCCTTCTCCCTTAATCCTTTCCTCCCTTCCTCATCTCTTATGGAATATAAATGCAAGTTTCCCCTCATGGGATAGTGGGTAAGAGTTAGTGCAACCAAATTCTAAATAAATTAGACCATATCTCTTTCTTTGTGGCTCTTCTTTGAGGCAAGACTCGATTGGAAAAGACTCTCAACACCAAGCCTTTTATGGTTGGAGTCTTTTCCTTATTCTTTAATACAATCATGTTTTCGTTTCCCATAAGCATTGTGTAATCATATTTATTATTTTTCTCCTTGGTCATTAATATAGATCTATTTGATTATCTTGTATGTTTCCACTTGTTTCTTGTTGGCTCTGATCTTTGTGCAGGTTCCTCTACGTCAACTGATTCTAAATCTTTAAGCTAGCAGGGAAAATATTCAAAAAAGGTAAGGTTTCATTCTATCCAAATAATCTAATCAAATCTAGGGAAATGTTTTCATTATTGTCTGTGTTTTGTTCTAGATCTATACCATATAGGCTAGGGAAACAGTCTCTGTCTACATTGATTGAGTTTTTCCGTTAACAAAATTGGCAACCATACTAGGGAATCGATCTTAGATCTGCAGTATATGATAACTATAATTTGTTTTTAGGTAGATTTTATTTTTTCCTCTTATTTGAGTTAGGTTTGGTTAATTTTAGCTAGTAGATCATTTCTAGTTGATAGATTTGTCAATTTTAATTTCCACTGTGTAATATCAAGCCTTAGAATTTGGTTTTTAGCCTAAGATATTTCTTTTTTCACTTTTTGATTGCGTTGACGCACTTTTCCTTCTTGGACAGTGTAGTCCTCTCAGTCCGACGCCTTTTCTATTATATTACAGAGTGTCATCGATGCCCTTTGCCTTTGTACAAGGTGCGTAAGCCTATTTCTGACGCCCAGGGTTATACCTGCAACCTACGTCAACCCTCTGAATCAAGACTGATTTCATCCCCAGATCTGATTACAGCCTTGTAATTTGCTTTGTCATTGTTATTAATAGTGACTTCTACTTCCAGATCTATTTCTTTAGCTGTTTATTTATCAATTTCTTGATTTGTTGTGGAAAATTGAGCTTTTGCATTGTTTAATGATCGATTTTTTCTAGGCATTAGACATTTCTTTCATTAGATATGATTTGTTTTGTTTGAAAATTAGAAGATCTGAAAATTTTGGGTGATCCATATAATTTCATGTTTTCTTGTCTTAAATAGAATAGTTGTAATGTTAGTTTGAAGGATTTTATATTTGATTTGGATCCAAAAGAAGTGAATGTTTAGAAGTTGTTTTTTGACATTATTGTTCATTGAAGGAAAGGGAAAAATATTTCTTTTGTGTTTGGATTATTTTTATGCCTATATACGAAACTTCTTTCTCCTTTCTAGATTAGAGATTCATCAAAAGTAATACCGTGTTTGTTCCTTTGTTTTGCATGGTTTATGTGTCAAGTCTACAATTCCATCTATCCACTTAACCATTAAAACTTAGTGAATGAATATTCTATTGAAGGATTCAAAAGGATTCGAGGGGAAGCCATTGAAGAAGGAGTACACAAGACTCAAAAATTTCAAAAGGGATATGTAATATGTTATTCGGTTCATAAAAATACATCATGTAGAATTGAAATACATTTTTCTAAGCTGGCATATAATCGTTTATTTATATCTTGCAAACTTTTCAATTTTTGAGGGTCTATAGATCAATTGCAGAACCTTCAAAAATGTATGTATAGGTCAAATATGGGTTTGAATTGTTGATGTTTTGTTATTTGGATGTATTACATTGAGATTATACCCCTAAAAACATTCACTCCGATCTAGATCATCATTTTAGTGAGAAATTGGCTATTGGGGAGTTTTGGCTTGTTGAGCTTACTGAAACTGTAGTCGAGACAGTCATACTTTGAGGGATCATATGGGCACATTTTAAAAAGATGTTTCTATCCAAAGTATCCCTTGAGATATAGTTTCTAATCTAATTTGAATTTTTCAATTTGGATATCTAACGGAAAATATATGATCAAAATACTGGTTGGGTATAAGGCAGGAAGCTCAAGAACGGAATTGGGATAGTCAATTTTTGGGTGCCTAAATGGATGATTTTTTCAAAATTATTTGTAAGGAATATTCTCCTATAAATATAGTTTACAACTCAATTTGAATCACTCAATTACGATAACATATGAGAAATTTATGCCCAAAATAATAACTGGCTATCCTAAATCAGCACTCCCAGAACTCTATCTCCTAGGTTGTTCATTGGCATGATTGACCGATCAATTATTCCTATAATTAAAACATGTTTCTATTCGAGGTACATATGTTAACCCAATTTAATATCCAATTGGAATCGATTCCATCCGTCATCAAACAAAAAAGTTATGCTCAAATTAATGACTGTTGGTTTAGGCTGGAAATTGCAAACCAATTTGTCTTGTAGGATGTTCTTTAGTAGATTTGGAATACCATATTAATGCATTTTCAAAACCTATTTCTACAGAGGTATCCCTCTAAATACACTTCCATATGGATTTGGATTAATCACTCAAATTGGTCGTGAAACAAAGAAGTTATTAACAAAATATTATTGGGCAGTCTAGGCTGGCCACCGCTCTCCAACATGTAAAAATATTTTTTTGTTTGTATTATCTTATTTGAATGTGTTTTACAAGAATTTTTTTTTATTTAGGCTTGCATATGTTTGGGATTAAGAGATACTGATCACCTCTCTTCTTCCATGAGCTCTCATTTTACTGCAAGTAAGTGCCAATATTTTTGCACGTCCTTGGAAGATCAAAGAAGGTTAATCTATGCATGAGTGGTTCATGAAGAGAAAATTTAATGGCGATGGAAATTCCCTCTAATAATCCAACAATGAATATTCAGTATCATGATATGTGCTACTTTTGAAGCTCAAGTTCCTAGAAGCCTAATCCAGTAGTGTTTCACCAGAAGACAACAATAAGAAGACTGTTTATCAAAGATTGTAGATGGATCCATAATTTGACATATGAAGAATTGATATGAAGAATCTAAAGACCAATGTTCCAGAGGCCAAGTGTCATTCCCACATTCCCATTTCCACATCTCTGATTTATATAAATAATCCTTTCAGAAGACCTAAGATTCATCAAGCTCATTCATTAGCGCCATGGCATGCTTATGTATTTCCTTCTTCCTATTTTGATATGCATGCCTGGTAAAGTTAATAAAGATTTCATTTCCTCATGTGATTGATAAATTCTGCTCATTCACATCATTAATGTTACCAATGTCATCAAATTAACTTCAGCCTCCACCATTGCATTACTTCCATGACTTTATGCTCCATCCATCCCTAACCCACACAATATAGTTAGGTTGGCTCACTTACAATGTTGAGCTCCCTCACCTCCCTACCCCTTTTCCAAATAAAATTTTGATGATGAAAACTTGTCTTGGGCACCATCATACCTTTGAATGCTTAAAAACCAGCTTGCTGGCAAGCATCTCTCGAAAATAAATAAAAAATGATTGTGAAAACCCTCTGGGCGGAATCAGACAGATCTTGTCTGAAAACCAGCTTGCTAGTGGACAAGGTTTGCAAATAAGTGAGAAATAAATGATTCCATATTGCTCTTTAAATAAAGTTTCCTAGATTTGCTACTACATTAGAAGATCATTTTTCATCTCCAGATTTCAATTGCAATTCATCATGTTATGAGCTCAAAAATCCACATTGCTCTTTCTTGCAAGTTTTTACACCATTGTGAACCATATCATATCTCATGCTTCTTAGGAGGCTGCTGCACATTTCATGATATTCGTAGGTAGGAATAGGTATGCTTCTTTTCCTTATTGTTAGTCAAGTTCATTGAATGCTATGGATTTGTATTTGGAAAATCATTGTCTTTTCCCTTACTTTCTCCTATATTTCTAAGGGTAGTCAAAGCTTTCAGTTTGGGGGAAGGGGCACACCATTACCTACCGTGACCACACCATTACTGTCAAAACCCCAAATTTTCACAAAAATTTAAAATTTTGAGATAACATAAAATGCTGAATATGCGGTTTACTAACAGCTAATGGTTAGCGGAAAATAAAACAGTCCAACGATTAGTATTACACATTTTCAAATTATGTTAACTAAAGCAGCTTCTTTTTCGTAACGTAAATAAGATTTACTTGCATACTGTTTTCTTTCAATGTACTAATGAGTCTACTTTATGGTAAGTAGGTGGAATCTAACTTTGAAATCCTGGGCTTACTTAGCATTTATGCTAATGCAGACAGATTGCTGGTTGTTACAAGTTCACAGGTACGATCAAATAAGTAGACGTTTTAAAATCATAAAGTATCAAGAAGTGTTTCTGATTGCAAAATAATATGCTAGTAAAATAAGCTGATAATTTTCAAGCAAGTTCAATGAGGTAAAGTAGTTTATTTTTTCTAGTTTTTCTTGTAAGCAGAGTTCAGATAAACAAGTTCCTTCCTTTATCAAGCTTAGCGACACCAAAGATACTTACTGTGAACTCTAAGCTCGTAATCTTTGTCATATATTAATTTCTATTTTAACATGCTTAACTTGCAAATGTTATACTTATTCTTATTTATTTTTATTCATGGAAGAGCTTCTATCAATACTGATAGTAAAGATTCTCAATCGAATATACGATTCGATTTTTTTTTTTTTAACCTACTAGTTATGGAAAATATCAACCTGTTACTTGTATGCACAATCCAGTTGCTCACTAACAGGTTATCAGTTTCCTTACTTGCATTAACGTCGTACTATATGTACTATTGTAACCACATACATTATCGTACTATTTACTAAAGTACCAAACTGATCGTTATTTACCTTATGTAGGAAAAACTTACTACTTGTAAATATCCTTGATATTATAGGCTTGATTAATGTAAAAATAACTGCATCATTTCACATGGAATATTGGTTGCCCTTACTTCCTAAATCTAATTCATCAGTATCGTTCAAATGATTATAGACTTGAGTAAGGTTATTCCATTGTAATTTTATTATTACCATAATGCCTCTCTGACATTAAGTTAATGTCTATAGTAACTATTATGATCAAAATTCTACCCTATGCTAAGTATAGGTTATCTTGATCAATCCTAGACTATCTTGTCCAACATAAACAAATATGGTAAACTTCTAGTATTGACAGGTCAAGAAGCAACTAGTGTCTATGAAAGTTTAAACCAACATCAAACTTGGTAAAAGTCATGTTTATACTCTATTATTATGCTATTCAACTCCATACATTATATCCACCCAAGCTGTTTGTTTATGAGTGATAAGTTTGGTTTACAATACATGCATATTTAACAATGTTTTGCAAGTATATAAATCTACTTATAGATAGAAGGGTTCTAAGCATAAATGACTTCGGGATAACCAAAAGATCAAATGGTTACTACCTTTCACTAGGTCAATGTTATCATATTATTGTTTTACCCAAATGCCCAAAATCGAGCTATCAAACATTATGATATAAATGATATGTGATTAATGATGAGATTATATATGCATACATCATAGTTCATGCAATGTTTGATAAAAATAATTGTTTTAATAATTGGATAAATGATCTGCAGGTGGACTTTGGAATCGACCCATGCATGGTTTGAATTATTTGAGGGCACGTGGTCACCTCTTGTCCGTGTATTGGAGATATAAAACTCTTGCAACCCTAGTTGCTTTGTCATTCTCCCTCTAAAGTTCACGCTGACCTTTGGGTTGCTCTGCAAGGTTTCATGGCGGCCGTGAGTGTTCTTCTTGTTCTAGCTTGCCCCAAAACTTGGGTTTAACGTTTTTGTAGTCTCCGGTATTCGGTCTTGTTGCCAACCTTCTTAGTTGTGGGTTTTACTATGCAAGATTTTGTTGGTTTTGTTTGCACTTGGCTTCAGCCTATCCTTAGCTCCATCCTGCCTTCCATGGCCTGTCACTGCGGTGAGAAGCTAAGCTTCATTGCTGTTGGTTGTGCTCCATCGACATCGTAGGGTTTGGGATTTTTGTATGAGCAATCTGCAGTTGGTGACAGTCTCTTCGCTAGACTGTTCGTTACTCTTTATTAAAGGTAAATACTTGGTTTTCATTCTGAAGTGAACAACTCACAGTAAGGTTATTTTTACAGTTAGGTTTTTAATAGTGAAAGAGTTTTGAATTTAACGCACAGTATTGTGCTCTCTTTGCGAGAACTTGAGACTACTCTTGCAACCCATGACGAAGATGATGTTGGCTATCTTTGAAGGCTCGTGGCTCCAATACGGTAAGACCTGGGTTCAATGAATGGGTTCTCACCCTGCTTGTAACAGGGTTGTCGATGGTGAAACCTTGAGCTTGGAAGCTTGTTCAGTTTCGCCATTATATATGTGGGGTGTTTTTCTAATGTTGTTGGTTGTAATCTATTTACAAACCCTTGCTATGTCATTGGGTAGTCTCGGCCTTGAGCTGGGTGTTGTAATTGGTTTAAATTTCCAGCCTTACGGCCTGTCGATGCAATACATTGGTTTTTAAAAAGTTTTTCTTCGAGCTCAGACTCGTTTTGCAGTATTACTGTATTGTGACTTTGGGTATGTTAGGGTTTTCCCCAACCGACTGTTAATAAGGAAAATTACTGTCTATTTTATTTTGTGTATAGATTGTTGTTATTATTTAAGACTGTAACTCAGTCATAGTGTAATTTATAATATTTACTTATTTGCTTGGAAAACACAAGCTAGGGTTTTCTTGAATGAAACCCTTGTCTAAATAATTTTTTCAATTGATTAATGATAGGATCTTGCTATTTGTTAATTTGGTTAGTTATTATTATTACAGGTGTATTGTGATAATTTAACTTGTAACAATACATGTCTTTCCATTTGTCCTTAAAAGGGATTGTAAACAGTCTATAGTAGTTTTAATGGCTTATTGATATAATAATCCAAATAAATGGATTGTAGCTTAAATGTTTTTATTTGTAAAGATTAAATAAATTTGAATTAGGGTTTCGACCCTACACTTTACCTTTACAGGTATAAGCATGTCTGATAATTATAAAACATTTTTTACATAGATAAATATTTATTTTTGTATTAGTTATTAATCACTTTCTCATTGTTTTTTTAGTTACTGAACTGACAGGTAGAATTTACTCAAAGTTCTTTGAAAAGATAAGCATAGGCTCTGTAACTTAGTTTGCTCTTTATAATTTAAGTACTTTTAATATAACCCTATTTAGTTTTTAGTAATTACTAGTCTTATATTAGTTGATATTATTAGAAAATAGACTATATGATTAGTAGTTTATTTCTTTACTGATTTGAATGTAAACAATGTAACTTGACTGTGATTTTTCTGCTGCATTGCAATTAGTTACTAAGTAAACACAGAGAATTATAAACCTATCATAACATAGTTTAACCTCCATAATATTTTAACTCGAACAAAAATTGATCTATTGTCTGTAATTACAACATCATATCTACTAAATATTTTCTTAACATATTAATCCTTCTACCTGTACTAGATTACTACTTTTTCTTTTCTAATATATTTACATAAATAAGCTTGTTAAAACAATAAACATAGATAACCAGATCATTATTCTTTTTAATAATAACCTACATACTGAAATAAATTACTCTGCTACTACGAAATGCAGAACCATATTTATTCTATTCAGTCTCTTAACATATTCTTTCATCTACTGTAAATACTTTATCTGTGCTAGAGTACGGCCTAGTATTTCCAGGTGTGGAAAAACACAGACTAGAATTATTTTCCATTCTAACAATTTACAAACTGAATATTTAACATTCATTTAACAGTCATATTCAGATTTATCTATCTAACACAGTAAAACAAGTAATGTAGAACCTGATTAGGATAGACAACAACAGCGTTAGGAGGCCGTTCCTCCCTACCAAACTCCCGGAGAGCGCTCAAACAACACTTCCTCAAGACCCCTGATCCTGTTCGTGGTCTTCTTGGCTGAGAACTGGTGAAGCATGCAAACAGTAGACTGATCCAATAACTCAGTAAAACACCCTGCACTCAACAGTAAGATCTTTCAGCTTAAAATCTGCACTAGATCACTCAGCAGTTATCCCCTCAAACTCTTTCCATAATTCCCTTCCATTGAATTTCTCAGAAGTACATTCACCTGAATGATCACTTCTCTAGAATGAGCAGCCCCCAGCTCTCTTCAATGGGAATTTTTATAAAGATTGCCTAGGTCTTTTGGGTCAGTTTTCATTAATTGAGCCACCTGCTCTAATTCCACTTTCTTGGGGAATCATGACCCCAAATGTAGGGAGGTTTCCACCTGCAACTGTTGGAAGTGGTTTGAGGATGCTGCCACATGTCTGTTTGCTCTCCACCCAGTCTCCTCCACCAATTTGACTAGTAAACACTCTTTTAACAGCTCTCCTAAGCTGTTGTCTCCTCCTTTATTTATTTATAATAAAAATATTTAGAATTACATTAAATATCCTTGACTATGCCGAGTCATCAATTACAACTTAGCATAAAATTTAACATATTGTCCTCAAATAAAATCAAATAATATAATATTGTTTTTGCAAAAATTGGGGCATGTGACAATTACCCATCATAATCCTTACAATACTCATCATTGTTATTTTCCATCCCCTACCATTCTTGCTCAACCCAAACCTTCATCCTTCTATTTAAGCATTACCTTATCTTTACTTCCTTAGCTAAGACCACTCTGACATCTCCTAACACCCAAGCATGAAGAGAATGTTGCTGCATAAACCTTGTTGGTGCCACACAAGAACCAACAACAAGGGAGAATAATTTTTGTTGTTGTCACACAAGAACCAGCAGTAGGAAAAGGGGAGAAGCTCATCTACAAGCCAATGACACTACGGGAAGAAGGGAATAGGCTAGCCATAAGAACCTATAGCAGAATAAGTTGTTGTAGAATCCATTCCTACATAAAATCTATTGTCATACAAGAGGGTGGAAAACAGAGGTGGTTTAACACAAGATAATCAAATTAAGCACCTTGAGATAGAGCCACTCTAGCCACCAAAGGGTCATTGGAACAAATTGTTGTAGATCTTTCAAAACTTGAAGATGAGTAAAGACTTAAGAGACCACAACCCATGGGAAGAAGTAAGGTCTGTTGCGCTTTTATTGACACTAGTTTTGTTTATGGGAAATGAATATAAATAATTAATCTATTGCTAGTGCTCTGAAGTCTGCAATTTATAGATAATATCATGCCTTCAATTCATGGCATCATTTTGAAGAGTAATGGGGATTATTTTTTGAGCATAGAAAAAATCATGGAATGTTTGGTTGCTAAGTGATTACAATATTTGAAAAGGGTACAAAACCATCAGTAAAGTTGCCCTAAAGACGAGTACACTCATGTAGCAACTTGTAAGACAACTTTATGGTATTTTTTGGATAACATTATGATTGTCACATTTAACATGGCATTTGACAATCGCCCTAGTATGATTGTGACATTGTTGTATGCAATAAATATGTGTGCTTAATTATTATGTTCTCGACATTAAAGGAAATCTTTGAAGGAGATCCCTAAAAATGATATAAACTGAAGGGGATATATGTGACCATTCTTTTCTTTCCAATCTTTGGAGATGTGTTGGATGAAAAAACTTAGTAGGGAACACAAACTGCTAAGGGAACTTGTTTTTATCTATGTACTCAGTGTTCTAGCAGCAATTGTTTATATATTGACTATGCATATGCCTATGTTTGCCATTCCTTTCTTGTTTTCCCTAAGGACAGGGAAACTATTCGGTTTGGGGGAGAAGATGGTTATTCCAAGTTAATGGTAGCATTATAAAACCTACACAGTATACCCTCTTAAATTTGAAGTATGACTCTCCTTATTTTCAATGTGCTCTATTTTTATAACCTTGTTGGGAGGCTCTACACTCTGGTAAATAATTCATGAACAATAGGAGTGGTGCAAGTTCTCTGTGTTGGTTGAGGTATTGCAAGTTTTTTTTTTTGTTTTTCAATTTATCTACTTCCACTGGTATAGAAATAATTCTATCTTCTCCATAGGGTAGGAAAGGAAATTTGGTGCCATGATTTTAAATAACCCAATTACCTTATTCCAACAACTCAATTGAAATAGTCCAATGTTCATTTTGGTGTAATGGTAGCCACGAAAATGATGGTATTGTGAAAAGGAGTGGACTGCTTATTAATGTCAATGAAGATATGATCTTTTCATGTGGTGGATTTTTTGCTATTGTTAATCCATTTTCTACTTATACATGCACAATGGTTGTTATTCCACTACAATGTTGATGGCAAGGGTCACAAAATAAAAGGAAAACGGTGGATCATCAAAAAGCAGAGAAGAAGTGAAGCTCTCCCCACAGTATTGATGTTAATACTACACAGGTAATGCTTACAACAATGTTCAGGATGTTGTTAATTCATGCAATACTAGAACATGAACTAATGTTATATTTGTGTTGGATCTGGGATACAAATCTACTATTTAAAATTGTAGTGAACATTTTTGTTAATTTTACAGTCTTGAGATGTATGCCAAAAGTAGGCCCAATCAAGAAATTATTCCTTGAGAACAAAAAAATGATATAAAAACTAGTCATTACAGGTTATGGTGCAGCACTTGAAGGTTTTCTACAACACATTACTAGTAAGCTTGCAAATGCAAGAACAACATGAGAAGTCGAGGTAGGTTATTTCAAATTTTACTTTTTTATGCACATTAATTGGGCATGATATGGTCATAATGAAGCATATTGTGTATAGGACTATGGAAATATGGCTTTGCATCTTTTCATCCATCACGTATTATAGTTCTATCATGTAGATAAATGGACCAAATGCTAAGGAAAAAGAAATTTGTGATGGCTAAACCATGTTTTTACTCAGTCATATTTTTTTTAAAGTGAGGAAATTGTCTTGCAAATATATTCCAAATGGTGAACTAGGTGCCCATGAAAATTGGCGAGCTAAATCATTATGGTAATAAAAACAAATCCAACAAGTTTCATCTTAATCCAATGCATGGTTTTCGAGAAATCGTGCATAGTCACCTACATCCATTTTCTCATTTTCTCGAAAATCGTGATGTGGGTTTATCCAATTTTTGGCAAGGAGAACCATAATTTCATTCCTCACCCCTGCAAATTTTGGTAAAAACCCAGTTTACATTTTGGATAAATCACATTTTTTGGAAAGTTGTAGTTCACTAGTCCATCGCCTACAAATTGTCAGTCCAGCTACATATCATCAATCCATTGGCTACAAAAACTAGTTTTCTTGCATTTTTGCATTGAAAATGTTATGTTGGCATGGAGGATTGTTCAAGACAATATTTCATACCTCGTGATGATCAGGTACATTAGTGTTGGCTTGTTGATTATGAATTTTGAGACATGCATAAAAAGGAACATCATTCAGCTTGGTTGACAAAGGTTTGCATGAGGACACACGACATTTTCAGTTTGGGGGAGGTAATGAGACTTGGATTTGAAATATTTTTATCATAATTTCAACTTATCCATAATCAAGTTTTCTTATCCACAACCCTGCACTAATCCCTTTAACGTTCATCTTCGTGATTTTATGCTCAAGTTGTTTTTCTTGTACATGTCTTAGTATTTCATTTGATTTTTACTAACATTAAGGGAATTAATGTACTATGTGTTTGCTTTGAATATTAAATCATCTGTTGGAAGCAGCTACAAGATATTTGAGGGAGTTATGTATCTGCACAACATGTACAGGAAGCTGTGGAAACTCTACAGGCAGCTACATAAACTCTATAGGTAATTACGAAACCTCTACAAAACCTACCAGCTGCGGAACCTCTACAGAACCTACCAACTGTAGAAACTACTGCAGAACCTACATAAAGTCAATAATTCAAATTTACCTTCAACCATAAACTTTGGAGAAAGATATTCATTAGGAGTAATGAATTTTTATATATCCATTATTTCTATTATTCTTATACGTTTGAAATCATGATGTTAAATTAAAGTTGGTAAATGGAGGTGGGTATGAGTGCATATTTGGCTTATCCACAATGATTTGAAGATCTCTATTAAATATATGATGGACCTAAGAAGTCAAAAGTTGTTAAGAGACATTTATCTCACTAAATTCGAATTTGACTTCAAAGGTATTTTAAATAGGATGTAGTTAACAATGATCATGGAGCTAGTTTTGAATTAGTTTTTGAGATCCAAATTTTAGGAAATTGTTGAGGATATTTTGGATCCTCATTTATTATTTGTTATGGAGAACACATGTATAAATAAGAGCTCATTCTCCATTCTATGAGAGGACTCTTAGAGCAATACTCCAAATAATGATGGAATCAAGCTATATTTTCATTGATTTAATATAGATCTTAGTTTTATCATTTTCTTTTTGCAATGTGATGATCATGTAGTTTAATTTGCTTATTTGTTTTAATTAGATAATTTTGCATATCTAGTTATGTAGTTTATTTCTGCGATTTCATTTTAATCCATATATTAGCGATTTAAATGTTTATTTTTACAATGAATGTACTTAGCGTGATAATCTGATTTACTATCTTGGATCATAAACAATAACTCGTATTTGGCAATGATAGATTTCATTTATGCAATTTCCCTTTCTATCAAGTGTGATTTAGTTTAGAATTTACTTTTCCGCACAATTTGAATGTAGTTTTAGAATTTACTTTCCTACACAGTTTGAACTTTGTCTTAGAATTTACTTTTCCTGTACAATGAAATTTAGTTTTAGAATTTACTTTTTTTTTCCGCAAAGTGTGAATTAGTTTCAGAATGTACTTTTCCCATGAAGTGTGACATATTTCTAGAATTTAATTTTTGCAGAGTGTGAATTTAGTTTAGAATTCACTTTCCAATAAGTGTAAATTTAGCTTAGCATTCAGTTTTCAGTATGGTGTGAATTTACTTTCCTCGCGTGTATTTTATTATCATGCTGTGTGATTTACTTTCCTTGCAACTTAGTTTTAGTAGTTGTTTAGTTGGATAGTTCCTTGCCAAGACTATGTAATTGTTCATACCAATGTTTGTCAATAAGGTTATTGAACTACAACTTCAAGTAGATAAACCAATGTAAAAGGAGAATGTGGTTTGTACATATAGTGCACGGTAACTCGCAAGTTCCCAACGAACCCCGGGTTGACAATTAATGCACACTTCTTAGTTGTTTTTCTAAGTAAATAGAAGGCAATTAAATAGCCTGTCATGAAGAAGGCCAAGGAGTACAATATGATTGTGCTTATCAAAATCTGTGTTGTTGAACATGTCTAGAGAATATAGTGCTTTAAAGCTATGGAATAAGCTAGGGAGTTTGTATCAATCAAAATCCCTAGTAAACAAGTTGTTTCTGCAAAAGAAATTGTATCACCTCATAATGGATGATAACAACATAATGATAGAGAATCTGAATGTCTACAATACTCTAGTAAGTCAAATAACCTATGTTGGTATCAAAATGGTTCAGAGAAGTTAAATTTATTACATTATTGTGTTCTTTGCCAGATTCCTAGGATAACTTGTTGTAGCAATAGGTAGTGCTAGTAGAGTGACCTTAAAATTTGATGAAATAGTAGCATCCATGCTATTAGAAGAGATGAGGTAGAAATCCATGGATAATCATACCATGGATGCCTTGTTGTGAGAGGTTTTCCCCATGAGAGAAATAAAAATAAGGGATCTGGGGGGAGATCAAAATCCCCTAGAAAATCTTTGAGGAAGTGATGGAATTGCTATAAAGCGGGGCACTGTAAAAAGGATTGTACGTCTAAGAATGTTAAGAAAGCAAAGGGATCTTATGGTATCCCTTCCATAGATGTGAAACACTCCTTATAAGAAGGAGGGGATGTGTACCTATATTCTACAGGTACTTGTTCATATTGTGATGTATGGTTGATTGTCTCAGGTGTGTCATTTCATATGACTCCTCATAGGGAGCGATTTTGTGAATACAAAAAAATTACAAAGGAGGAGATGTGTTCCTAGGAGATGATTCAACAACCAATATAATTAGATATGGAAGAGTTAAGTTGTAGCTCAAGGATTGAAGGATTAGAACTCTCCTTGGAGTACTAAACATTCCAAATCTAGCAAGAAACATTATATCCATCGGAAAGATGGGTGATGCATGCACATAGATTGTGTTTGTAAAAAACACTTACAAAATGGTTTGAGGATCAATGGTATTGATGAGGGGAGTTTGGAATGGATCTATGTACAAACTATTGGGAAGCACCAAATCGATAAATGTAACAGTTCTATTGTGCCTAAGGGAGAAGATAAAGAAGACAGAACCTCGACTTCATCTAGAGGAAAGAAAATGCTATGGCATCAAAGGTTGGGGCATATCGGAGAAAAGGGCCTTTGAGTATTACAAGGTAAAGGTATGGTTGAATTTATGTTTGATTGCACACTAGATCTCGATTTCTATGAAGATTGCATATATGGAAAATTTAATTGAGTAAGATTTGCATATGGTGCTACAAGATCAAAGGGAATTTTAGAGTTAATACATAGTGATGTGTTTGAACCTATGTTTGTTCTATCATCAAGTAGATTTGTGTGTTACGTTTCATTTATAGATGATTTCTCAAGGAACATGTGGATTTATTTCCTTCAAAATAAATATGAAGTATTTGCTAAATTTAAATAATTTAAGGCTCTTGTAGAGAATTAGACAGAAAAATAAAATAAAGGTGTCAATGACATATAATGGTGGGGAGTTATGTGGGAATGCATTGAGATAATTCTGTAAGAAATGCGATATAGCAAGGCATAAGACTACTCCATACACACCTCAACAAAATGGATTTGTTGAAAGAATGAATAGGATGCTTATGGAAAAGGCAAGGCACATGATCAATAGTGTCAAGATAGGACAAGAATTATGGGCAAAAGCAGTGGATATTGCTTGATACTTGGTAAATTGATCACCCACATATTAACATTGGATAACAAAATTCCACATGAGGTATTGAATGGTAAGAAACCCTCTATTAAACGTCTAAGATTTTTTGTTGTGATGCTTATGTACATGTTCCAAAGGAGAAAAGGATTAAGTTGGCTAATAAAGCTTAAAAATGTATCTTATCAGTTATAAATATGGTGTAAAAGGTTTAAGATTTGGAATCATGTAACTAAGAATATTGTTTATGGTCGAGATGTTTTTTTAGAGAGGTCAAAGATGTTCCTAGATAGGAAGTGACTCCAATTGAAAAGGAACTAGGAAAAAAAATAGAGTTTGAGTTAGAAGATGGAAAATTTGACTCAACAGAAGAAGCCGAATCAGAAGAAGAAGAACCTCATACCCTGGTTTTGAGGAGATCACTTTGAGAAAGAAGTAAACCAGAAAGGTATTCCCCTCCTCATTTTCGGTCTAATTTCTCTTTATCTATTGATGGTGATGATCCTAGAAATGTGAAGGAAGTTGTTGATTTAGAGGATGGCCATCTCTAGAAGAAGACCATTGTAGAAGAAATGGATGCCTTAGACAAAATTGAAGCTTGGCATCTAGTTGGTTACCAAATAGAAGAAAATTCATTGGTAGTAAATGGTTGTTTAAGAAGAAGTTGAATGCATAAGGTAAAGTGGAGAAGTACAAAGCCTGCTTAGTAGCAAAGGGATATTCCCGGGAAGAGGGAATTAGTTTTGGTGAAATATTTTCTCCAATTGCTAAATTAAATTCTATTAGATTCCTTCTTGCAACCTCTATTGCTTTTGGTCCTGAAGTAGAGTATATGGATGTGAAGAACACATTCTTACATGGGGATCTTGAAGAATAAATCTACATGAAACAACCATTAGGGTTTACAGTAAAGGGAAGGGAAGAGTTGGTGTGTAATCTAAAGAAATCCCTTTATGGTCTAAATCAATCTCCAAGGATGTGGTACCAAAAGTTAGAAACATACATCACTGGGTTCGGGTTTGTGAGAAGTAAAGTTGATCACCTATATACTCTAAACAGGTTGGTGATCACTTCATTAATATAGTATTATATGTTGATTACACGTCCTTGGTTGGAAACAACAAAGATGTCATAAAGAAGGTGAAGTCACAACTACCCTCCAAATTTGACATGAAGGATATTGGTGTTGCAAACTTCATAATGGGAATGGAGATTAAAAGAGATCGTGCAAATTGTAAAATTTGGTTGAATAAGAGAAAATATGTTCAGATCATACTATAAAGATTTAGCATGCAGGAAACTAAGCTAGTCAAGGTCCCTATTCATGTAGGTGTAAACTTATCTGTAGATCAATGTCCCAAGGCATAGGAAGAGGAACAATATATGTCATGAGTTTCATATGCCAACGTGGCTGGTAGTTTGATGTATGCAATGGTATGTATTGGACCAAACATCGCTCATGTAGTGGGATTATTGAGCAAATATATGTCAAAACCAGGGAAGGAGCATTGGACAACTGTAAAGAGGGTCTTTATATATTTGTGTGGCACCACATATTATGCAATATGTTGGCAAGGAAGACTTGGAATAGATAGAGTAATATATGTACAAGTATTTTTTGATGTAGGCTGAGTTGGAGATCTTGTTCACAGAAGATCGAAAAGTGGGTATATGTTTAGCCTATTTGGAGGATCTATTGGTTGGATGAGCAAGAGACAAGATGCAGTTGCACTTTCAATTACAAAAGATGAATACATGGCATCCTCCCATGCAATTAAATAAGTTGTATGGTTTCAGAGATTGTGTTAAGGTATTGGGTTTTTGCATAAATCTATAAGGTCAGATTGTGACAACCAAAGTGAAATCTTCCTCACAAAGAACCCTACTTATCATGCTAACACAAAGGATATTGATGTGCAATATCACTTTGTGAGAGATAGGGTTGAATACACGAAGGTGTTGCTAGAAAAGGTTGACACCTTGAAGAATGTTGCAGACTCATTGAAGAATTCTGTCAGTACTAAGAATTTCTCCCAGTGTAGAGAATCTATGGGCATTAATGCCCTGAACTTATGATCCCATTAGTACATTTCCCATTGTTATGCAAAGAAAACAACAAGTGGGAGAATGTTGGGTATGTGTTATATTCTTTGCACGTGTGTGGGTGGTGTGACGTCTATACAACGACATCTAATGATCCCCGCCCATCTAGTTTCAGGCTATTTTTCGGTTTTTCCTAAAAATGTGTAATTTAATTTTGTTTAATAGTGGGGTCTATTTCTAATCCAAGTTAACGTATTAGGGTTTTGGATGTTGTGGAATACTTACATATTATATTGTGAGTGGTTAATAATATTAATGAGAAAGTGTGAGGTGCAACTCTAAGTTTTGTTGGTTTTCCTGGTTAAAAGGTTCCATGGTAAATCTATGTGCACTATGTGTTGATGTTGTGTTTTAAACTCCATTTTTCTTAAAAGAATGTGTATGCTTTGCTTCCATGCATAAGTATAAAACTTACGCAATATTCTAAAATAATTATTCGCTTCATCATTTCCATAGCTAAGCATGGACAACCTGGACCATCGACTGTAAATGAAGGTAATAATTGCACAAGACTAATAATATTAGGACAACAGTCTAATGTAAGACAAAACCGTTGATACTATTGAAGTTATTATACCACCAACGAGGACAATCTAAATATGTACTTATTGTGAGAAACTACAATGAAACATAGTAGTCTACTAGTATTAATTGCATAAAACGTAATTGTAAGAGCCTCGTCATGGAAAAATGTTAAGGGTGTTGCAACAAATTAGAAGATGAATAAATGATCATTATTGGAACATATATGAAACACCAATATGGCCTAGGAAACCAACCAAGAAATCACTATTAGTTACACTTACAACTTACAACTTAAAAACATGTTAGACAAATAAGGAAAAGTAAATACAACAACGATTGCTTGACATAAAATGTTTGAAGTAAATGTTTGGTGCCAAAATAACTCTTGACAATTTTTCACCCAATGGTTATAACACTTAAATATCATTGTCGCAACCTCAAATAAGATCGCAGTTATGTAGATCTCCATTTTCAATATCCAAATAGATTTTAATAAAAGACACCATTAACTAATCATACCAGGATTTGGTGATAATTTTGGATATTATTCATGTTAGAGGTGCAAGCATTTATAGATGATGTAAATGAAACACTTATTAAGGAAAAATCACGAACTGAACCGGTACAAGTGAAGGGTTGTGGTCAACTAGTGAGTCAAGTAAGTATTTTATTAGGATACAATGTAATAGAGGAGGGCATTAGAGTACCTCTTTGTTAAATTATTAATCAATATGATGAGGTCTAAAAATGAAGAGAGTCAAGGATTTGATTCCTTCACTTCTATACTTGACCACAAAAGACACAAACATCTTATCTGTCTAATAAAGATTATAAAATCATAACATCAAAGTGGTAGATGTCTTATTCTGAAACACAAAAACATTTGTCTACTACATAGGCCCCTTCATGATCTTCAAATGAAGATTAATTTTAGCATATTTGTTCCTAGAATGTGAGAAAAAATAACTCCTTTTGAAGATTTGACATTTTCGCTGTAAAGTAATACGAAGAACGTGATTCGAATTCCACTTCTCTTGTTCCTGGGGGAAACACATATATCACATATCTTATTGTCACTTGCACAAATATCCTTGAATTTGGAAATAAGGGTTTTAAGGTCGGGTGTCAATTTCATGATTTCGTCACTCTAGTTGATAGGATTTTTGAGTTGTATCAAGGGTATTTCATCTCTCCCTCGCCTAGACAAACATACTATATAAAGTTAGGTTATGCCTAAGGACGAGTTTATTGAGCAACAAATAATTGTTGTGGAAGAGGCATAATTTCCATCTACTCCATACATAGGAATAGGAACCATAACATGTGTCTCTTTGACCTGTGACCTTGTAGAATAGTTCCATGTTACCCTAAATAAAGGCGAGATTGGTGCAGGTGTAGGTGCAAAGCTAGGTTTTATGAAAGAGGGAATGTTGGACTAAGCCTAGTTATTCATTGTCAATTTCACAGAGGCATATGTTATACTTAGCACCATCCAATTTGAACTCATGTCTACAATCCTAAATTCCAAATCCCAAAACACCCAATAACTTGTTTTGCCTCCTATCAAGGACATAATTGAATAAAATAACACAATAAGAAGTCGAGGAAAAGTTGCAGAAATCCCCTACACCCCCTTTCCTTTCTTGATTCTAAAATTTGTATCACATATGGTTTGGTTAGACCCCTACTCACGACAATTGTCAAGTAATTTTGGCTTTGGCAATAATCGTGCAAGAATCCACATGACTATAACAAGCCACACAAGAATCAAGGAAATAAAAGACAAATAAACCCGAATAATCTACAAGAGAAACCAAAAAATATTAAAAATGTGAAGTATATGTCAAGTCATGTTATGGACGATCTCACAGTCAAAATTTTGGATCCTAGTTCAATTCATGTATAGGATTCATACTTTTTTTACTTTGACCAAAATAGGACATATAATTGTTTCAAAGAAAACCATATTTGGGTTGTATACGATGATAGTGATGGGATGCCATGTTATTATGCTCTTGTTAACAAGGTAGTATGGTTGCATCCCTTTAAAGTGGAGTTGATTTGGACAGAGGGAAAGAATAATGACCATGACAATTTAACCAGGTGGACAAGAATTGGAATTTGGAGGGCTTTTGGGGAATTTAAGATGGGAAGAATGACCACAATTATTTTTTTGAATTATTTTCTGACTTGATGAAAGGGAAAAATTTATGGAAGTGTTTCTTTAATCTTTGTAAGAAAGGGTATGTGTGGCTTGTCTATAAAAAATGGCAGTCTGATGGGGATAAGTTTGCTCCTAAGGAATATATATGTCAATATGAGTTCTTAGAGGTTATTGCAAATTGTATTGAAATGACACGGTGGAGAGTGATCCCTCTCAACAAACTTGATGGTTTCATTACTATGTATCATTGAATTCAAAATTTGTTATGAGTGTTAAGAAGACACTTTCTTAGATTCTCACATTAGATTCCTGCTAGAATACTTTTGGGTTATGAAGGTCCAAATTTCCCTGAAGGTTGTTGGGAACTAGACCTAGCATGGAATCGAAAGAAAAGGATCTACTTGGGTTGTATATGATGCTTTCCCTTGGCTTAACACTAGGGTTTGATGTTATCTCTAAGTGTCTATAGTTTGGTATGCCATTTTTAATAAAAATTTGATACTTATCCTAAACCTTGATTGTGGGTCGAGTCTCTTAGCCCCTAAGAATTGGGCTTAGCAGGCGGCTCTAGATGCCCTAGGTTTGAACCTATGATTTGATACAATATCCGAAGCCTAATTAAGATTTTCTAGTTCCTAATCAATTTTGAACAAAATACCTAGAAATAAAATTTGACATGAGCAAATATTTTATTTACTAAAAAAGTCTATTTCACAGCAAGAACAATGTTCATCTTAAGATTTATTTACAATTAACCAAAATCTAGTGACTAGTAGTCGAATTAATGGAAATAATGAGGTTTAAGGAATACATTTAATGAAGCCAAATTTGAATGATACTTTCTACAATTGGGACAACTCAACAAGCAACAACATGACCAACAACAATAATGGGCAATAATGTGTGGGCGACAACTCACCACCCAACCTACCCTTCAATCAAAGACTAAGATCCCTTGAGCCCTCAATTAGTAAAACTATGCCAGCCAAATACCTCCTCACACTATTAAGAAATCCCCATCCCTCTATCAACCAACCCCCAAGCAAAACAAGAAGAACTAGAGGAATAAGGACCCCCAAGTACTACTTTACCCTCCTTAAATAGCCCCTTTTTCTTATTAAAAGTATACAGTATATTTGCATGGATGACTCCACTTGTCCTCCATGCACTTAACCCCATTATATATGTATATTTACTTATTATGCACCTATAATTACAATTGATTTTGTGGGGCATTATGTATATGTTATTAGTTTGAAATGTTTCATGGTGGAGTCCTGAACTCTTCTACATACGATACAAAATTCTATGCTCTGGTTCAAGTGGTTAAGAAATGGAAGCGTTACCTATTGGGTAAGGATACCATCATCCACACCTATCACCGACCATTGTATTATTTGCAAATCCAAAGTAAGCTTCAAGAAACCATTTACTACAAGTGGATGGTTTTTTTTAACAACAAATTCATCTAATAGTCAAATATAAGAAGGGAAACAACATTAAGTTGGAAAAGATGTTTTCCAGGCTGCCACCCACATATGAAAATACAACTTTAGGGACTCTTATGTACATGGATCCTTTCACCCATGATGCACACAAAGAGGCATATACATAAGATGAGTACATTAAAGAAGTGTTTCAGTAGGTGCAAGACCAAGTTTTTGCAAGAGAAGGTGACAATGAGCATAACTATCATCTCCAATATAGGTTTCTTTACAAGCTATACAAACTCCAATATAGTTTCCCCTTGAGATGAGCCTATCTAGGATGGTAGAGGGGAAGGTAACTAAAGTTGTGACCTATGAGAGCCAATACCTTTGAATTAAATCAGTCGTCACATCAGTCAAGACTACCCTGCACTTTAGGAAAAGCTAATGGCTAAACCAAGGGGGCATCCCTAGTCAACTGGTTAGGTCAACTTATAATGAAGACAACCTTATATATGATAAATTCAATGGATTTATGAAGGTATCATGATGGATACTTTTAGATCTAGTGTTTAATTAGAGTTTTGATCATCATCTTCTAGATAAAATGTGCCTATATGAAAAGCCCCAATTTTCCTTAACTAGGGTTTAACCATAATTTCATATGTAAGGACAAAAAGGTGAAATTGAGTTAATTAGGAACTATAATCAAATGTTAGATGATGGATGTGTTAATTAGAGATGATTCTAGCAACACCCAATTCTAGATTTAAGCCAAATTGACAATTTCCCCAAGGAGGGTGAATTGCTCTAGGGGAGACCAATGCTTTGGATGGGAAAATGGAGTCCAATTAACTTGAAATTCGGTCCCTAGAGGTTTTGAGTTATTTAAAACTTGGGTTTTAAATATTTAGGGCGGTGACAACCTAGAACTAGGTAGATCTAAAAATGAGGGTTTTAAAGTAGGTTTTTAAAATTTTATTATTATGCATGGGAATGAAATGTAAAGAGAATAGCTGGAAAATAAAAATGGAACTTGGAATTGAGAGAGATGTTTCTCTTTGTCCAACATTGTCAACTTGGAAGCTTGATTTCAATCCCGGTTGAAGATCTGGTTTTCCCAGTGCGCCCTCCTTCCAAACACAAATAAACACAATAAGAATAAACTAAAAAAATGCTTGACTTGAATCCAACAAGAAATAAACGAACGGAAGAGACTAATAAAGAATTCTACAATCAAAAGGCTAGCTTAATCTATATAGAAAACCCCATGGTAGATGAAAACGCGGAGAGAGAGAGAGAGTCTCATCCACAAAAAATGCCCTCTTGAGATCAAGGATCAACATCAAATATATGCCAAGATATAGAAAGACAATAATCCAGTTCCCAAAGAGACTAAGAAACAAAGAGTCACAGATGCCCTAGAGAATTCACAAGTGTGCCAAAAAATATTTTCTATTATTTTCAATCTAAGAGCCAAAGTCTTGATGGAATACAATGATTGGTCCTCTCTCTTAAACAGATATGAGAAAGACCGAATCCATAACCACTATTTTGAATAAGTGGATGAGATTAAAAGATACAATAATGATCATCAACGGTGGAGATCATTTTACATTTTACATACATGGATCAAGATGACCAAATCATAGAGGGGCACATTTTTTTACTATAGTGCCTAGGTACAAAAAGATACATCATAATGAAGTGTTACAACATATGCTACATGGACAAGGGGTATGCCTTACTGACATAAATTACCCTAGGCCCCTCAATACAAAAATATAAGATACATCATGATAACAATATGCTAAGCCTTGGACAAGTGTGTCCTCCAAGGGGAGACATCCTCTCTAGGATGAAGATACAACATGTGAAGTCACCCACTGGAAGGTAAGAAGCATGGAAGATGAATTTAGAATCTCGTCAGAACATATCACCTCGAAGTCATTCCCTATCCCACAATAGCCAAATCAATTTTTCTGGAGCAGTCATGGTCATTCTTTATGTTGTAAAACACTGATAATCCTTACTATAGAATAAATGTGCTATTATCTTCATTTAATTTTCCCAAAATCATCATTTAAGTGCACCAAATGAAATAAAGACCTCAAATCCATTAATACTAACTACAAATACCATATATATCGATCAAAATATGCATCTGAAGGCCAACACCACATCTAGTAATAAAAATATGGCCATGATAATAATAATAAACCAAGATAATGTTGTATAATGGCCATAAACATCAACTGGGTGTGGAAATGGTGTATTGGATATACTTGGAAAACAAATGTACAATGTTGAACATTGTAGTCAAACTGCCTCGGGAACCGTGTCGACCAAGTCAAATTACTCAAACTGAAGGTTTAGCAATCATCTGAATGATCATGTATACACTAAGGATGAATAACACTCACAAGTTTATGTTAATAACTGGACTAAAGCATGATAAACATAAAAGTGGTAATCAAAATATCATAATAATATAACTCGTGTCAAAATAATGATCAAATCCATTGTAATGTACCCCATACATGCTCCCTGGCAAACTTAACCCAAATGCTAGGATGGGTGAGGTGGATAAAGATAAGGCTAGTTTTAAAGGGATCGACTTATTAGACTTTAACCATGTGATCTATCGAAGTAATAGGGAAACAAAGCACCATAATGACAATATGCATGATAGAAAACATTAGGGAAAGGAGGTGTCTCACATATGGGTAAGGTGCAAAGGAGGTCTCCACTAGACTCTAACAAGTATCCCTTTTAACAACTTAATTGATTTGACTTTCAACACATTTCACATTTCACAAGATACTATCCAGCCTCCAAGGGTAGGTGCCCTGGATAGCCTTGCGGGCCCGAAATAATGACTCGACCTAGCTCCACTACCAGTAAGCATCCATAGCCTTGACGGAGTTGGCACCCTGTGTCCTATAGGGGAAAATGGACTTACATCATACAAAGGATGAGTGCTCATCAATTGTCAGCTGACTAGTTTTTTTACTTTAATTTCATTTAGGCCCAGTGTTTAAAAACACAACTAATCGCAACTAGCCTTACATCCTTTAGATATAGAATTTATACATTTTGATGCATTTTATTTCATAGATAATAACTTGTTTGAAGTCTAATAAAGACACTTACACACCTTAGAGCCAAGACACAAGCAAACATGGAGTCCATCAAGCACATAGGTCAAGGTGGGGGGAAATCTCAACAATCTCATAGGTCCAAGTCATAAGTAATGAATTGAAACCAAAACAAAATAAAAATGGATGTATGGAGAAGAGTGGAAAGTGATGCCAACGTAGCATGGGTAAGGGTAATTCTGTGTAAGGTAGGCAATATTAGTGATCATGCATAATGGTCTTGTACAAAAGATCATTTGACTACTCACGACTCATGTTTGAAAAGCATCCAATATAGCTTAATGCCATTGTTAGTAAATCATGTATAGTCATAGTTATTAAAATAAAATATAGAGGTAAATAAAAACATCCAAGTGGGTATGCATACCTACTCTGCCATATAAATGTCTTTGGAATCATCTGTAAATGTGTATGGTCAAGGGAATACAATGGCTGCCTGCTCCGTAAAATGAATCATGACCAGACCAAAATCATCTCAATGGGGTCATGTAGGGTCATACATGAAAATGGGAAGATGTTGATCATGGCTCTCAATATAATGTACCACCCCAATGATCTCAATGGTCCTCATCAAATATAAAAGTATGGCTATGCTCTAGGAAAAAATTGGTTTTTTGCATCATAATAGCTCCAGCTACCATGAATGTGATAATAGTTTCGAAAGGTGAAAGATTACAACTTATTAGAGAGGCTCACACCTCCAAAGTTGCATGATATTTTGGGGTTGGGAAGACAGTTGCCATATTACAAAGGTATGTGCATGGACTAGAATGCAAGAAGATGTAGCTTGGTTTATTAGAGGATGCATACTTTGTTAGACCAACAAGCCCAATAAAAAAAATCAAGGTTTATACCATCCCTTACATGTGCGTACTAGACCATGGTGAGCATCTCCAACTATTTCATGGGTGGTTTACCAAGAACAAGGAAGGGGCATGACTATTTGTTTGTGGTAGTTGATAGGTTTAGCAAGATGTGCATTCTCATGCCTTGTAAAAATTACATCAAGTGATAAGATGTGACAAACATGTTGTTTGAAAAAGTTTGGGTGTACTTTGGGATACCAAGGAGCATCATCGCAGAGATATAGCTTGGGAGAAGATGGACAATAATTTGATCTTTCCATCCACATATATATGGGTAGCAAGAAGTAGTGAATAGGACACTGGTTCAACTTTTAAGGGGTTACAATAAGAAACATCCAAGGAACTGAGATGGGAATTTGATATATATAATCACTCTTATAACAAAGCAGTCCACACTTCTACCAGTAAGTCCCCTTTTGAAACATTCTTTGGGTATTTTCCATCTTCACCCTTAGATGTTGTATATGGATAGAAAGGAGTGAGAGAAGACACAATAAGAGAAGAATTGAAGGATGAAAATTTTGTTGATAAGATAAGATAGATCCATTTGCATGTGCAAAAGACATCGAAGAAGTCACATGAAAAGTACAAGGACAAATATGATTAGCATAGATGAGAAAACTTTTAAGGTGGGAGACAACATTTGGTTGCATAGAACAAGGAGAAGTTACATGGTCTTGGTAAGAAGATCAAGGCTCTGTGGTATGGTCCTTTTGAAGTGTAGTAGAAGGCATGGTGATAATGCCTATAGATGCTATCTAACCCCATACATGTGCATTTACTCAACAACGAATATGGAGAATCTAAAGCTCTATGAGCTTTCCATGTTGGGTCAAGAAACTAATTAGCAAGTCCTACCTACCCTAAAAGACTTTAAAGAATTATAAGTTTAGGCATACTTACTAGAAGATACAATTTATATAAGCATTCAAGAACAATTAGCTCCTAGCCTCTTGAAATTATAGACACTAAGAGATTTCCAATGACATAAAAATCATCTCAATCGGAGTTCATATGCAAAAGTTATGCCTCCCAAAAGTTGACTTATCATGTTGACCACCATGGTACCAAGTGGATGCCACGTCAACTTCCATTACAAACACATGTAGAGCTAGTCACATGTGTACTTTCAAAGGATTCTAGAGGGTCCAAACACTAACACCAATTGGGGGTTGTAGCGTGCGAAAACCCTAACCCTAACCATATATGATGATCAAACAATGTTAAATATTGGGTCCCTAGGAAAGTTAGGGGTTCCATTCTTATTGTATGGTTATTGTTATATAGTTGAGCAGAGCATTTAGGAGTGGGAAATTGAAGCATAACAAAGAAGCATCTGATGCTTTAGCAACCATTCAAGCTACAGTGTCCATGGAAACTCCATGGTGAGTGCATTTTCTTTATACTTGCATTTTATAATTGAGAAGAAAAGAGTAGGAGCATAAGCCTCACCTTCTAGCTGGGATTTTACCTTATTGGGATTTCCCATGGTACCTATTGTGTTCATTGTGTGTTATTTTCTTGCTTCTTTCATCTCAGTTTATTTAGTATTTCATGCATTAAACTAGTAATAATTAAATATGAAGATCTAAAGTAATACACTACATAATGAGCGATTTTTAGAATGTTGTAAGATCTCTGGTGCTGAATTGTTCCAGTGGAATATCCATGGTAGTTTATAGATCAATAGTGCACTGTGTAGATTGAATATTTTGAAATTTTGGTTCCTAAGTAAAACCTCACTGGGAAACCCAAGGGATGTTTCCCCACATTTGTGGATGGTGCCCAAAAAAACTTATTGGCACATACTAGTGCACCTCATCCAAGGATAGTTAAACTTGTAGCCAAATGCCCAACAACATTGGTGACCAACATTTGAGCTAACCCCTTGAGCTAAAAGATTATGAAGATTGATGTGTAGGTCTAAATGGTTTGATATTGACAAATTATTCAAAAACTTATCCTTCTCTTAAAACTTTAAAATATTTACTTCTCTTCGAATTTTTTTTAAGAGTGATTTATAAATTACACTTATAGAAAGGGTTTAAACATTTGGAAGGGTTTTAATGGGTTCAATTTTCAAAACCAATCCTTAGTATGTCCCTTGAATTACAATAGACACATTTTTATGAATCATGATTCCAAACAAGCATTTGAGAGCACTTTAATAGAGCCTCTTTTGTTTCTTTTTCTTTCCAAACCTCAAGTTCCCACTCACAATCTCCAAATGAGGTTTTGTGCTCATTTCCAAAGTCCAAAGCGCTCTTGGGCATGCTCACACACTCATGTAGTTTGCTTTTCAAACTTTTTTTGTGTAATCTTGAGGTTGTTTATTGTGTGCTACTCTTAAGGTGGGTAAGACCTATGAATTGACATGGTTATAGTTACATAATAATTTTTTTAAATTGTTTAACATTTTTATGCTTGTATGGTGTCACTGTAGAGTTGGGGTTCCTAGATTCACACTAATTATTCAAATACATTTACAAATGTTAAGAAAAACTATTAACATTTATGTTAAATGTTGCACATGCATTGAGGCAACTTTCAAACCACATGTCGAGTGGACAGAATGAATAACATGAACTAAGGAGCCTAACCCTCTCATCAAGGGTTGTGTTGTGGATATGGTCATAATGTCGTGTGTTCAAATAACTGAGAGGGGGGGGGGGGGTGAATCATTTATTTCTAAGCTTAAACAATTTCCAATTTTCAAATCATTATCACAGATCACAAATTTATAGTCATGGTGATGCAACAAGTATAACGAAAGAAATGGTAATCATCAATCACACACATGATAGAAACATAGACAAATATTAACAAGAAGCTCTAATTCATTTATTATCTTTTTTTGAGCACCTACTCAAACGAGGCTGCAACCTCTATTTACAAGATCCTACTTGTAGAGAGTGCCAACCCTCATGATTTTCTAGCACCCACTAAAAAATAAAGTTTTCCAGCGACTACTAAGTGGAAGTACCCACTTCCACTTGTACAGGCTCCAACTTGTACAGAGAATACAACATGTTTTTCCTAGAACCACCCTTATTCCTTAGATTTAAACATGTTCAGTACAGTATGCAGAGAAAAGATATAACAGTGCATACCAACTCTGTAATACTTTCATGATCTACTTCAGGATCTGCTAATTCAAACTCAGTTCCTATTATTATCTTTGTTATGCATATTCTTGAAAGAACTCGGAGTCCTCTTCCATTCTCCAATCCCCACTTCGACGGTGGTCCATGCACCAGCTCTCTGCCTACAAAGAGATCCCTCTACAGTCCTGTCTCCTCCATACTTTTATGCATGTCAATCCTTATTCCCTTCACCTGTTCGTATGCCTGACTCTTCAGTTTCATAACTACTCCAAAACCGTTCAATGACTCATGACAGAGAAGGAACCCGATCGTTCTTGAATTCATAACTGCTCGAGCCGATTTTCTTTTACATTCAAAAAATTCATGAAGAAGCAAATCCATGTCCGTTTTCAACACAACAACAAGAAATCTTGCTTCCACAACCTCAATCTTCCTGCAAATATGAGTTTATGCAACGACGTTTCCACAACTCTAACTTCTTTCTCAATTGTCTTTTTCTGTAAGAATTCTTCCACGCCATCGTTTTCATGCAGACTCTCTCCTGGTCATCGATCTGAAATAAGATCATATGCAGATTGCGGATTGCAGGTTTTCCAAATTTGTTCAAAATACTTCCGCAATTCCCTTTCCGCAATTTTCTTATGTGCCGTCAATCTCTTGCGAAGTCTTTCCTGATCGTCGATATTAGATCTGATGCAGATTGCGATTTTTCCAAATTTGTTCAAACTACTTTCGAAATTCCCTTTCCACAATTTTTCTTCCACGTCATCGATCTCTTGCGAAGTATTTCCTGATTTTCGATCTTAATCTGATGCAAATTGCGGATTACAGGTTTTCCAAATTTGTTCAAACTACTTCCACAATTTTTCTTCCGCAAGTTTGTTTCTGCATTTCTTTTGAACTATCAATTTCTTGCGGATTCAATCCTAGTCGTCGATCTGAGATCAAATGCAGTTTTCTTTCTTTCTTTGGATTGCAGATTGCAAAATGCATATGTGCCTCCCAACTTTGTCGAAATGGACTTCTGCAAATCTCTTTCCGTAACTGTTGTGAACCGTCGATCGCTTTTACAGAACCCTTTCTTGACCGTCGATCTTCGGATTGCGGAATGCAGAACCAACTTTTCAATTTTCTCAATATCTGACCTCTGTAATCTTGTTTCCACAATTTTCTGGACTATTGATTTCTTTGCGGGTTCACTCCTGATCATCGAATCTATTCATCAGATTTTCTTTTAAACTTTCTTCCCATGCTTTATCTTGCAGATCTCTGCACAAACGGTCGATTCTCCCAAGTCCTCTGCTTATTTGGATCATATGCTTGGAACTATGTGTTTCCATCAATGACAAGCTTATCTGGATCATCGCAATACCAATCATAATGCCAACAATATCCCCCTTTGGCATTGATGGAAACCTTCAAGTTCTGGGTGCATGTTGTACTTGTAATCACCAATTGTTTATCATCTGTAGCAACAATAACTTCTCCCCCTTTGACATCAATGTAATAGAAGATGCTATAACACAACTCCCCCTATCAAAGTGTACAATTTATTTGGAATAAGATATGATACCCAGCTTCTGGCGTAGGTACTCAAACTGTGTCTTTGGTAAAGGTTTAGTAAAGATATCAACAATCTGTTCTGTAAAAGGAATTAAATTCAATTGAACCACTCTGTTTGTTACCTGCTCCCTTAAGAAGTGATACTTAATTGGTATGTGCTTAGTCTTGGAATGAAGAACTAGATTCTTGGACACACTAATGGCGCTAGTATTATCACAATGGAGAGGAATGGGATCAACTTATTTTACCTCCAGATCTTCCAGTGTCTGGATCATCCAGAGTACTTGTGTACAACAGGTGGCAGCAACAATGCATTCAGCTTCTGTAGTAGATAAAGATATAGAGCCTTGCTTCTTACTTACCCATGCAACTAAAGAATCACCCAAGAAGAATGCACCTCCACTTGTGCTTTTTCTTTCATCCAAACAATTTGCCTAGTCAGCATCTGAATATGCAGTTAACTAGAGATTCTAATTTCTAGGATACCATAGACCATAAGTCATTGTTCCCTTCAAATATTTGAATATCCTCTTAACAACCACTAAATGAATTTGCTTAGGAGCATACTTAAATCTTCCTACCATACCAACAACTTGCATTATATCAGGACAAGATGCCATGATGTACAAAAGACTACCTATCATTGATCGATATGTTCTTTTATCAACATCAAGTGAGAGATCGTCCTTGCTAAGTTTACAACCAACAACCATAGGCGTACTAATAGATGAAGAATGTTCCATATGAAATTTCTTCAACGTCTCCCTCAAATACTTCTCTTGAGAGAGAAATAAACCTTCAGGAATAATGTAGAGACCAAGAAAGAATGACAATTCTCCTATCATTGACATCTAAAACTTATATTGCATGGAATTACCAAACCTCTGAACATAAGAATCATTATTGCATCCAAAAATAATGTCATCCACATACACCAAAACAACAAATAAATCATCACCTTCAGATTTGATGTACAAATGACCTTCAATAGTACCTTTCTTGAATCCTTTGTCCTGTAGAGACTTATCCAATCTATAATACAAGGCTCTTGGTGCTTATTTCAATCCATATAGTGCCTTCTTCAGTTTGTAGACATAGTCAGGATTGTCTATCGGTTGGAATTAATGTTATCGGAACAGGACCGGTCATCAAACCGGCGTAGCAAAATGTGAACTGGACCGAAACCGGCAAAAAAATGGGTAAAAAACCTACCAACTAAAAAATACATAAAATATTCATATTTTGTAAAAAAACATATATATTCATGTGCATACATATGAATCTAAACCATTGATACACAAATATGCAAATTTTCTCATATATATAGCGAATATGGGTGCAAAAATACAAAATAGCACCTAGTGCAATACATCTTTGAGGTTCTGAACCAAAGTACATCAACAAAGAGGCTCTAAATGGCCCCTACAATCCAAAAATAAACCATAGTACTAATGAATAACAATAAAGTGATCATATGGCACTACCCTACTAGAGTCTAGTGTCTAGTAGTCTACTACTCCTCATCATCGTCCTCCTCATCGTCATCGTCATCCTCTTCCTCTTCATCCTCTTCAGCAGTGGGATTCTGAGCCCCACTTGATTCCCCTGGCCCTGAAGGTGGAACCTCTGGAGGTGAGTCCAAATCCAACCAAGAAAGGTCTTCATTATCAAATACTAGTGCTTGAGTCTCCACAACCCACTCTAATGATGGATCAAAGTCATCCAAGGTTATGTTTCCTAATGCTGGTGTCTTGTTCAATAACTGGTTACACCTCATCCTAAGATTGTATTGGACATAGACCATATCATTCAACTTTTTGTGTTCCAAACGGTTTTGTTTCTTGGTGTGTATACGCTCAAATACACTCCAATTGCGTTCACATATAGAAGCACTGCATGGCTGGCTCAATATTCAAACTGCAAAAAAATTCAAATCAATGCAACTCCCACCAAACTACCCCCACCAATAGGCTGCAATAAGAGTTGAATGCAAACAAGTTTCAGCAAATGGCTTTGGAAATTTAACTCATTCTTTACAATGGATAATATAATTTGAAAACTTTGAAAATTCTTACCCAATGGATCCTTGGATCTGCCTCGTATGGCCATGCAGCATACCAAGGCTCATGTCAAAGCTACCCATACTCTCCTTTAATTGCAGTAGCTTACTATGTCTCTCATCTTATATCTTAGGATCATGAACCATGCACTCAATGTATCTATACAATCCGTCTTTTACCTCCCCATCATCATTGCCTTCAAAGTCTTTTGTATAGTGGTACCTTCAAAAGTTCATTCAAAGTTCAAAAGACAAAAAATATTCATCAATGAATTTGAAATTGTAACTTATAACTTTGAAAGTTTGAACTTCAAAGTTTGAAATTAAAAGAAAGCTTATAACTTTGAATAGGAATTTTGAGATTTCTTACCTTGGGTTTAAGTAAAAGCCAGCTGCATGCAAGGGACGATGGAGTTGTCTGTTCCATCTGTCATCAATGATATTCCAAATAGGAAAATACTTCTGCCTTTTATCACCATATGCTTGCTTGTTTGGCTTGATCCATGGCCTCATAAATAAAACCCATAGCGGGTTTATCACCATCTACCATTCGCAACACTCTCATAAGAGGCTCACTAAATAAAAATATATCTTCTTCCTTTTTCCAAAATGTTTTTTCAAACACTTTGTCAGTAATACCTTTCCCTTCAGTCGTTTGACTCCATTGACATTCATTCCACTCATTGCGGGAAAACATCTTCCGCAAATTGGATTTTTTATCAACAAAGGATTGCAACAAAAGAAAGTTTGTTGCAAATCGTGTAATGGATGATCTAACAAGCTCTTTACCCCCAGTGTTATTCCTCATAAGACTCAAAACCCATGAGTGGTTGTAGATGTACCTGGTTATTGATTTTGCCTGCTCCACACACTTCTTCACCCACTCAATTTTGCCAATATCCTCTAGCACGAGGTCCAAACAATGGGCTACACATGGTGTCCACCAAATGGTGGGGTGTTTTTCCTCTAACATCCTTCCCAGTGCAACATAGTTTGAGGCATTGTTAGTGATGATCTGTAAAACATTCTCTGGCCCCACCTCCATAACTACTCCATCCAAAAGATGAAATAATAATTGTGCATCCTTCACCTGATCATAGGCATCCACAGATTTAAGAAACATGGTTCCTTTTGGGAAAGCAATTGGGAAATTGATAATAGTGCGGGATTTTCCATCAGTCCATCCATCAGACAATATTGTGCACCCTGTTTTACTCAAAGACTGCTTGAACTCCTTCAGATATTCATCTATTCTTTGAGCTTCATTTCGTAAAAGGGGTCCTCTGATATCATGAAAACTAGGGCCTTTGAAGCCTGGACCACATGAAGCTATAGAATCTATCATAGGTTGATAATAAGAAGAATTAGTTGCATTGAAGGGTATGTCTGCATCATACCACCATCTAGCTATGCATTCCCAAGCATCCTCCTTCTCCATATTCTTCCATTTAGCATCAATGGTGGGCTGAGCACCAGGGGTAGTGCGGGGCACAAGGAAAGAGTCAACCCCTCTACTGTTGGTCGGGGTACTACGTGGCCTCTTCGAGTTCAAATTGGATGCTCTACGTCGAACTCTCCCCCTAACAGGAAAACTGGAGGATTCTTCAAAACTAGTCAAATGACCTTGAGGGGTTTCATGATCACCACCCTCGGGATTATAGTCAATCTCATCCCCAAATGGCATTGAAATTCTCCCTATGTCTTCTTGAATCTTCTTTGTCTTGGATTTTTCTTCTTGGTAGGCTTCAATACTACTTAGCATCTCTGCTCTAAGATCATCAGAGACTTTCCTACAAGGTTCAACATTGCCTATAGCACCAGCTAAGTGTTGTTTTAACCTATGGATACCTCCCCAAGCTATTTTCTTCCCACAATAATTGCATATTTTTTTCCCACCATCATCCAATTGGCAATGAACCCATGCCAGATCCTTCCTCTCTTTTGGAGCCATGCAAACAAAAGCTGGAAATAAAACCCTATAATTTATTAATAACTTATTAACTAAGAATTTTTTTTTAAAGAGAAAAGTATTGAGACTTGACATACCTTTGAGAGAGAAGAAGAAATGAACGAAAGCTTGAGAGGAATTGTCATTGCCAAGAGAAAAAGAACAAGTTGATCTGTGATAACATTCCACAAATTCTGCACAAAATCCTTCAATAACCTCCAAAACAGTCCACGTAATAGCTCCAAATCTGCTGCAAAAAATAATGCTTCTAATCTCCTCCAAATCCTTCCTGCAAAACACACTTGAATATGCCCAACAAGTTCTTGGAAACCACCAATAAAACTAAGTTGGAAAAGACTACAAAACTACCCAACAAACCGTGCTCTCAAGATTGCCAAGTTATTAACAATGAATAATGTGAGTAATGTAGGGGGTGGGGGGGTCTTTAAATAGTGTTAGGATAGGCTTAGGGTTAGGTTAGAAGCATAGGTTAGGTTTTAGTATGTGTTTTTTTTAAAACTTGAAATATGTGTGTCCCCAGTCCGTGGTCATACGACAGAGTACAGACAGGCCGGTTCGACGGTTTTGACCGGTTCCGTACCCGGTTTGGTAAAAAATTCGATTTTTTGAATTTTTTTGGGTGACCGGACCGACCAACCCTGTAAATCGGTCAGACCTACCGATTTTTCCGGTTCCGGTCCGGTTTCGATAACACTGGTTGGAATCCTTCAGGTTGCTCTATATACACTTATTCTTCTAGATCTTCGTTGAGGAATGTTGACTTAACATCCATCTGATATGCTTTGAAGTTCTTATGACTGGCACAGGTAAGAAACATTTTGATAGCTTCCAATCTTTCCATTGGTGCAAAGGTTTCATCAAAAGCTTGTCCCTGAACTTGTGCATACCCCTTACAGACCAGTTGGGATTTATTCCTCACAATTTTTCCTTGTTCATTCATCTTATTTTTAAACACCCATTTGGAGCCTATTACATTCTTATCTGTAGGTCTAGGAACAAACTCCCAAGTATTATTCTTCTCAATTTGATCAAGCTCTTCATTCATGGCTCTAATCCAATCTTTATTCTCATTGGCTTCTTCAAAATTCTTAGGTTCAATCATAGATAGAAAAGCAATCTGAGATTGTTCTGAAGCTTTAACCAATTTCCTTCTTGTCTAAACTCCTTTATTCTTGTCACCAATTATCTGATTTTCAGGATGATTCTTCTAAATAATCCTGGAAGGTGGTTTTGTTTATGTCTCTTGTTTTGAATTTGTTTGAATGTTTCCACTTTCATCATTTGCCTCTGAATCTTCTTTTTCTGATTCTTGGACATGTTCTTCCTCAACTTCAACTGCATCCGCTATATTTGGTTCAACACTGCTTATCTGAATATCTTTTATAGGAATTCCTTCATCAATTTTAATGTCAACACAGTCAACCAATTTATGAAGCCTCTTCTTATAACATGTGTACCCTTTACTGTTTGTAGCATATTCTAAGAAGATACCTTCATCAGCCTTGTCATCATATTTGTGAAGATGTTCATCATTGTTTCTAATATAACATTTACTTCCAAAGACTTTAAAATGTTTGATAGAAGTAGGTCTACCAAACCATAGTTCATAAGGAGTCTTATCATTGTTTGTCCTTAAGTGAGCTTTGTTAAGAATATGGACAGTTGTGTGAATTTCCTCTATGCAGTATGCCTGAGAAATATTTCTTTCGTTCATCATTGATCTTGCCATCTATTGTACTGACCTATTTTGTCTCTCAACTACTCCATTTTGACGTGGAGTCCTTGGAATAGTATATTTTATTTTGATTCCATGTTTATCACAAAACTCTTTGAAGTCTCCTGAACTAAACTCTCCTACTCTATTAGACCTTATCGCCTTCAGTCTCTTTCTTGTTTGATTCTCAATCAGAGCCTTAGAAATTTTGAACTTTTCAAACGCTTCAGGTGTTTCCTTCAGAAAGCCAACCCATGTGTGTCTAGAATAATCATCTATAACCAACATAAAATATCTTTCTCTTCCCGCGCCTTCCTTTCTTGATGGTCCACACAAATCCATATGTACTAACTGAAGAGGTTTGTCTGTTGATATGAAGTTCTTGGATTTAAATTGTGTGTGAGTCAATTTTCCCATTTGACAAGGTTTACAAACAGAGTCATATGGATTTGATGTTTTTTGGAAGATATTTTACTGCCCCATTGTTCATAAGCTTGATTATATGATAAAAGTTTAAGTGTCCAAGTCTCCTATTCCATAGTCAACTTTCATCATACTTGCTTAGTTGACATTCTTCTTTTCCTTCTTTCAGGACTTAGACATTGTTTTATGTTCTTATGCCTTTTGCAACCAACTGTCCCGAGGGTATAGATTTTATCTTGCAATCTTTAGAAGTGAAAACAAATTCACATCCTCTGTCACAAACATGACTGCCACTAAGAAAATTGTGTTTCAGTCCATCTACAAAAAAAACATATTTGGCTTTCCCTTTGCCATTACTCAACTTTACCATTCTTTTTCCTTTGATTTTTCTTAGAGCATCATTTCCAAAAGTTACATTTCTTGATTTACTTTCACTTAGAGACATAAACTTACTTTTATCACTAGTCATGTGTTTGGAACATCTACTGCCAGTATATAGGGGGCCTTTTTGCCTTTGAATAGAAAGAACTAAGCCACACTTGTTATTTTCTTTCTTCTTCCAAACTTTAGCACTTCCAGCTGAGTAATTCACTCTCGGATCTATTTTGTAATTCTTCAGATGTCAGTCTCAAGCCTTGTGTCCAAAATTATGACAAACATAACATTCTGGTTCATTGTACATTAGATCAAAAGAGTTTATATATCTATCATGTGTTCTTCTTTTAGTTGTGAACTGAGTTGTATGTTTTTCTTGTTAAATCATTGTCTGTCTTGTTCTACGTTGCAGCAATTGACTGTTCTTTGATATCCTTAATTGTATATTTTTAAAATTAAATGCACAATTTGCAGCTTTGTGACCAAAATTAGAACAACAATAACAATAACCATGGAAAAAATTTTGGTACTTGAAGCTTGGCTATCTTCGTTTTTGTTGCCTTTGTTCCTGAGCAAAGCTTGGTTGATATTTCTGATCTGAATTCCTGATTCTGGTACTTGTTTCATATTCATTTCCTTTTGTTTGCAAGATATGTCCATATTCTGATTGTTTGCTGCTTGAACCTTCTTCACAGCTGAGACCTGTTCTTAACAATGGAGACATTTGCTTACTCAGAATGTTGTTCAGTTCTTCTAAAGCTTTAATACTTGACAGATTTTGGTGATACAAAGCTTGAATTTCTCCAATTATTTTCTAGTTGTCACTACTTCTTTTTCCAATGCTTAACATCTCTTTTTCTCCTCTGTTAATTGTTGTTTCAGAATATCTTCTATTTTCTTTGCCTCTTCTAATTCCAATTTTAATAGGGCAAGATCTTCACTTGGTTCTTTACCATTCTTTTCATACTGCATCAACAATTGTTTTTGTTTCCTCTTCTTTAGTCTGAGTCTGTCAATCTCTTCCAGAGCATTGATTAGTTCACCTTCCATATCAACCATAGCTTATTCATCATTGAGGTCACTTCCTATATATTCATTTTCAAAATCTTCTATGGCCATAAGCATAAATTATTCACTTTATCTTCATAAGATTAATCATTGTCTGTCTCTTTTGAGGAATCAACATCATTTGCACACAAGCTTTTCTTTTTATGTTTAGCCTCTTTATTATATTTCTTGAATGTATAGTTTTCTTCATCATCATAAGTCTACCCCTTTTGCTTGTGGGGACATTTAGATGCAAAATGGCCTATTTTACCATAGTTGAAACATTTAAAGGGCATATTGCCTTTATATTTACCTGATCATTTCTTCAGGCTCCTTACAAATTTTGCCTCAGTCACATCCATTTCAGAATCAATGTTCTTATCTACTTTAAAGGATGCTTCTCTAGTGGTGAATTTATATTTACTAATCATCATTTCATAAGCAGTTAGAGTTCCTAGGAGTTGGTCAATAGCCAGAGTTTTAAGATCACTTAATTATTCTATTGTAGAAACTTTGGGATTAAATCTTTCAGGAAAAGATCTTAAATTTTTTCTGAACTAAGGGTGCTTCATCAATCTTTTCACCAAGACCTTTCATAGCATTCACAGTCTCTTCTACTCTTAAGAAATATTTACCAACAGTCTCATCCTCATTCATCTTTATTTGTTCAAATTTCAGTCTATATGTTTGTAGTTTGACATCTTTTACTTTCTCATTTCCTTCATAGCTACTTATAAGTTTGTCTCGCATCTCTTTTGTAGATTCAAGATGCAACACCTTAACAAACTCAGCTTCTTCAATACCACTTAGGATAGCATTCATTGCCTTTGTGTTAAAACTAAATTCCAACTTATCATCTTTGGAGGCTAGCACAACTGGCTTTACATAGCCAGTGCCTACTACATCCCAAACATTAGCACCTAAGGACATTAGATATGTTCTCACCCTAATCTTCCAGAAGGTGAAATTTGTTCCATCAAACATAGGAACCTTATTGATAAAAGTTCCTTCACGACTTGTCATGTTTAAGCTTACAGATCCACATTTAAATAAAAGGAACCGACTCTGATACCAATTGTTGAGATTATTCAAATAACTGAGAGGGGGAGGGGTGAATCAGTTATTTCCAAGCTTAAACAATTTCCAATTTTCAAATCATTATCACAGATCACAAATTTACAGTCATGGTGATGCAGCAAGTACAACGAAACAAATGGTAATGATCAATCACACACATGATATAAACATAGAAAAATATTAACAATAATTCTAATTCATTTATATTATCTTTGTTTGAGCACCTACTCAAACGAGGCTACAACCTCTGTTTACAAGCTCCTACTTGTAGAGAGCACCAAACATCTTGATTTTCTAGCACCCACTAAAAAATAAAGTTTCCAGCTACTACTAAGTGGAAGTACCCACTTCCACTTGTAGAGGCTCCAACTTGTACATAGAAGACAACATGTTTTTCCTAGCACCACCCTAACACACTTATTCCTTAGACTTAAACATGTTCAATACAGTATGTAGGGAACATATATAACAGTGCATACCAATTTTGTAATACTTTTCTGATCTACTTCAGGATCTGCTCATTCAAACTCGGCTCCTCTTAACATCTATGTTCTGCATATTCTTGAAAGATCTCAGAGTCCTCTTTCATTCTGCAATCCCCACTTCGACGACGGTCCATGCACCAGCTCTCTGCCTACAAAGAGCGCCCTCTGCAGTCCTATCTTAGCCTTACTTTTGCATGCCAATCCTTATTCCCTTCACCTGTTCGTATGCTTGACTCTTCAGTTTCATAACTGCTCCAAAACCGTCCAATGACTCATGACAAATAAGGAACCCAATCATTTTTGAATTCATAACTGCTTGAGCCGATTTTCTTTTGCATTCAAAAACTTCATAAAGAAGCAAATCCATGTCCGTTTTCAACACAGCAACAAGAAAGCTTGTTTTCGCAACCTCAGTCTTCCCGCAAATCTGAGTTTCCGCAACTCTAACTCCTTATGTAGTTGTCTTTTTCCGCAAGACTTCTTTCGCGTCGTCGATTTCATGCAGAATCTCTCTTGTTTGTCGATCTAAAATAAGATCAGATACAAATTCCTGATTACGGGTCTTCCAAATTTGTTCAAACTACTTCCGCAATTTTCTTTCGCGCCGTCGATCTCTTATGGAGTCTTTCCCGTTCGTCGATCTTAGAACTGATGCAGATTGTGGATTGCAAGTTTTCCAAATTTGTTCAAACAACTTCCGCAAATTTTCTTCCGCGCCGTCGATCTCTTGCGGACTCTTTCCCAATCATCGATCTTAGATATGATGCGGATTGCGGGTTTTCCAAATTTGTTCAAACTACTTCCGTAATTTTTCTTCCATAACTTTATTTGTGCATTTCTTCTGAACCATCAATTTCTTTCGCATTCAATCTTAGTCGTCGATCTGAGATCAAATGCAGATTCTTTCCTGACCGTCGATCTTTGGATTGCGAAATGTGGATGTGCGGAGCAACTTTGTCGAAATGGACTTCCGCAAATCTCTTTCCGCAACTACTGTGAATCATCGATCGCTGTTGCGGAACCCTTTCCTGATCGTCGATCTTCAGATTGCGGATTGAAAAATGTGGAACCACACTTTTATTTTTCTCAAAATCTGACCTCTGTAATTGTTTCCGCAATTTTTTGGACTGTTGATTTCTTTGCGGGTTCATTCCTGACTGCCGGATCTCTGCACAAACCGTCGATTCTCCCGAGTCCTCTGCTTATTCGTTTGAGTCCGCTGCTTATCTGGATCATCGCAATACCAATCATAATGTCAACACCTTGTCCATCTATGTAGTAAGTGGTCATAGAAAACCATTGTGATGGGATGAAAGCATCTCACAAGTCACACAAATCAGACTAAAGAAGGAGTTAATTCCTCCATCCAATGTAGACAAAGCCAAATCTCTAGAGCCAACCATACCTCCATCAATTGTAAACTCCTTTCATAGAAACTATTAGAAAGAAAAAAGTAGAAAAATTAAAAGTCCATTATCTCTTCAAACTCGCAGCCTAAGCAATCATAAGAATTACATACAATGTAATTGGGTCTATAATTGAGCAAAACATGTACTTGTAATTGTTGATCAAATAACAATTCATAACATGTATATGAATTCTTGATTTTGAGTAGTAAGGGTGAATGGCCCTTATGCATCCTAAGTTCGTACACACTTTTCAAAGAGAAATACGAAATTCGATGTTTTTCTTTACCCAAAAGAATGCTTGTCATAAGTTACTTCACACACATATTAACATTTATAATTTTAAGTGTGAGGTGGAGAGATCCCTAATCATTAGGATTAGGATTACATGAGAGAAAAATTAGAAGCAATTAAATTATGATGATAAAAAATAAAATTAAAATGTTTTGAGAAAATTTAGAAGAGGTTCATAAATTCATAAGTTGGTGTTATATTTGCTTATTTATCAAAATTAGGAGCAACTAAACTACACATACATAAAAGTAAAATTAGAAGTGGTTAAAGTGTCATAATCAAAATTTCAAATGGTTAGAAACAAGTATTTTAACTAGTAAAATTAAGAAAAATAAAACTACAAAATAACTAATATGGACCTCCCATACATGGCTTAGGCCCGTAGGTTGTTGACAAAGCTGCTCTCCTTTGGTTCTTTGGGACTCTGGAAAGTCTCATATTTAGATCCAAGTACTGCTAGTTTGAGATCAGATGTGCTAGTGGGGATTTTCAACAAGGTCGTCGAGTCTCAATGTAGTAGGAGGGCTTGCTGAATTGTATACGCCCAAGTGGCAGTCGGCGAGTAATTGATCATTGCCCAGAGAACTTAGACCAAGCTGCTCTCCTTTGGTTCTTTGGGACTCTAGAAAGTCTCATATTTAGGTCCAAGTATTGCTAGTTTGACTTCATATGTGCAAGTGGGGATTTTCAACAAGGTGGTCGAGTCTCAATGTAGTAGGAGGGCCTGCTGAATTATATACGCCCAAGTGGCAGTCGGCGAGTAATTGATCATTGCCTAGAGAACTTAGACCAAAACCAATTTGTGAAAATTGTTGATTAAACTATTGAGTAGCTAATATGAAACTCCCATACATGACTTAGGCATGTAGGTGGATTGACGAAGTCAATCTCTTTCGATTCTTTGGAACTTTGGAAAGTCTCTTTTTTAGAAATGAGGCTAATTTGTATTAAATAACACTAGCAAATATTTTCAACAAAGTAGTCAAGTCTAAATGTAGCAAAAAGGCCTACTAAATTATATATGCCCAAGTGTGGTAATAGACGAGTATTTGATCATTGCCTAGAAGACTTGAGCCAAAACCAATTTGTGAAAGTTGCTCTTTAAAAGGAAAGATAAAAACCGTGGATGCCCATCCAAATATATATAATGAATTGGTTGAATGGTTGCTCGGTTGAAATCGAGGTCGACAATCATTGACGGGTTAACCATCGAGATGACACGAGTCTTGCTTCATGGCTAATTTTCGGTATAAGAAGTCTCCAATAATACGTTGAAATTGCTTGATATTTTTCGGCCTCGGCCTTAAAACCTCACTGTTGCAAAAAATATCAATGTAGTACCTACCACATATTTTACCAATTATTGGTCAGACGCCAGTGGGTACTATGGCCAAGCTCAGCTCGACAGGCTTCTTTGTATTGCTATCGATGATGGTCATTGGCACCATCATTTATCTCAGATTGTGGACTGTGGAAGCTGATATTGATATCACTGATACAAGAATAGACAGGTAAGCTCTCTACCGAATTCATTTAATTTGATATCATTGATATCTTGTTCCACATGGATGAAATATCAGTAATTTACATATGAATACCAGTACCCATTATCAGAATATCAAAACCCATTATTGAAATTAACTGTAGACAATGGATCTCCACATCAGTTCTCTCTCTATATATATGTAGAAGAGGGTGTTTTCACGGGCTTCATTTTAGTTTATCACTCTGAATTTGAAATGTTTTTGCTTGATGGGGTAGATCTAGCTATATACTTTTAGTGCACCAGGATGGGCAGGGTTTCGGCTTATGGGTTGTGGGTTATATTTGATAATTAGAGATCCCTTTCTCAATCCCCTGTGGAGTGGTGTCTATAACTGTAATCCTTGACACAGAAGGGAAGTCTAGAAGGTGATTGTCCTGGGTCAGCTATATTGGATGTCGATAGATTTAGATGATTGAAAATTTGCAAAGGGAAGTAGGTGTGGACTTCCCAAGCCACAGTGAGAATGAAGTGGCCTGATAAGCATGATAAGCATGGAGTGATGTTTGAGTCCTGAGCTTTGCCAGTTCAAAACAAAGGTCAAAACCAAGACCAGGAACTTGATTGCCTATGGGAGATTGGCTTATTATGGTTCTCTTTCTTTTGTTGTGAATTACATCGCATGAATTCGAGTTTTGAAAGTACTTACATAGATAGTGCTGAAAGGAATTGAACTTCCTAAACCCTGCAGGCTTATGTTCGAGCAGGCGCAGAGCGAAGCATTGGATGAAGCAGCTTCATGGAGAAAGAAGTACGACGAAGAGGTGGAGAACTCTAGCGAACACTTGCAAAAGCTCGTAGAGGTGAGCTTAATCTTAGGGGTTTGAGTTAGTAGGAAACCTAGTACTGTTTTATATTTGTTTCCAAAGTCAGAGATTTATGTATTGATACGAATTGTTGTAATGAGAAAAGCTAGGTGCATTCTTTTACAGTTTAGTATGAGAAATATATGTAATGTCCGTGCCTAAAGTTGATGTGACATATAGTATAAGTTGCCTTAATATAATATTTAAAAAAACACAGCTTAGTATATTGTGTCACATTTGTATTTAGAAATCAAAATATATATATTAAAAAATTTCCTGATGTAAAAGATAAAATTAAGAAAAAGAGTACCAAGCTTTACTATGTATATACACACAGACCAGTGTAGATCTATCTTACTTGGGATCTTTCAAGGACAGAGAGATTTGTATCTCTTCTTTTATCCCTCTTGGTGCCTAATAGAGCCAGAGTTAGATAGATCTATGCTGGTGTAGGGACCAAGGGTACATTGCAAAAGGTCTGTCCAAAGTTTTCAAGTTCAGCTGTGCTGCTTCAAATTCCTGGCCAAGATTCTGTCATAATTTGTGTATATTTCAATCTCAATTCAGTTGAGAGGGGCATAGTTCATTGTAGGTTGCATAAATTGGTTTAGGATGAAATCCATGACCTGTAATTGTCAGGAGAACATTGCTAGGCACAAAAACTTCTTATGACTATGAATTCGTAAATTATATATCGCAATCAATAAGGAACTGAAATGGATATGCATTCTATAAAGAATTTAATGCTGTTTTGCAGAGAAAAGGAAGAATATAAGAAACTGAACATTCGAAAATATGTTAAAGAAGTCTTGGAGGAGATCCAGATTCCAATCTATGGGAAATACTCTGTTGTGCTTATTACAACATGCATATATTTTTGCAAGCTACGAAATGCTTCAAATGAAGAAAATATTTGTTCACCTTTGTGCTTTTGCAAGATTGAGGTCTTGAATTTGAAAGGAATCCCCATGAAACAAAATATTAGATATTGCCCATAGAATAAGGAACAGACATATGTCATAATTGTTGCCCAAATGTAAACTATTGAACATTTGTACTGCAAGGTACTAACAAGTATGAAACTGTTCAAGATGACATCTACGGAAAGTACATGTAGATTGTTGGAATTTGTGCAACTTCAGAAGTAATTCTTATTGTTCTTGTATTGTACCTCCTACGGGAGATGAACTTATTGTAATCAATATCACAATACCTAGAAGAACAATGTAGACCTTGGGGAGAAAAGCAAGCAAAAGAAAAGACAAAATAAAATTATAAAAAATAAATCATGTTGCTCCCCCAAGTGAAGTCAGCCCCAGTTAAATTATTAGTGGAAAATCTGTATAATTAGGAGGCGCCCCTCCTCATTATTGAACACATACAGCAGCAGCACAAGAGAAGTTCACAGTTTTTTGGGAGAGAGAAGTTCGCATACACTGCAGAAGAAGACTGTTTTCAGGGTTTCTATCTTTGGAAAGCATTTCTATATTTTTCTTTTTCTTTCTTCATTGTACTCTGATCTCAGAATTATTATCTCTAGACGAAGGTTGCTGGGTTTTCTCTCGTTTGGGTTTCCGAGGTGAAAAATACTCGTGTTATTGTTTTGTGCTTTGTCTATCTTCTAGTGATCCTATTGATAAATGCAATTAAGATAAACTGCTATAATTTTAAGAAAATTTAACATGGTATCAGAGCAGTGCTAGAAGAAGCCATTGAAGGTACTCTGTTGGAAACCTGTCGGAACTAGGGTTTCATCTTTCGAGGTCTTCACTCAACTTTTTGGCAGAAAAAGAGCCTTGGGAATTTTGCTGTAAGGAGGGCGCATCTTTTGGTGTAGACAAAAGTCAATTTTGAGAATTTTCAATTTTGACCTAATTTTGCCGTTGCAACAGAAATTAGGGTTTCATATTTTGACCTACTCCCTCCACAGTATTGGCTCGACTCTACCTCTTCTCAACTCGCCTCTCTAGAGCGCATTTATCTGTGGAGTTAGTTTTCCAAAACTCCAACCTTCAGTTTTGACCTAGACTCTGCTAGGGTTTCAAATCCAAATTTACAGTCAAGATGATCAACATGAAGGTTGAAGATCGTCTGGAAGGAGCTTCTAACTTCATCCCCTGGAAGTCTAGGGTTCTTCTTCTACTAGAAGAAAATGACCTATTACAGTGTGTAACTAAAAAGGTCCCAGAATCAAAATCCGAAGAAGACAAACCTTGCTGGAGGAAGAATGATGCCAAAGCAAGAAGGATTTTGGTGGACTCGGTTAGAGACCACTTGGTTCCTCAGATTTTAGAAAAGACGACAACGAGGAAGATGTTCAAAACCTTAAAGAAGCTATTTGAACATAGTAGCATCAATGTGACTCTCACATTGAGGAATAAACTTTTGAATATGAAGATGACGAAGTCCTAGAATATTGCCTCATATTTCATGAGAATCACCGAGCTCTGGGACAAGCTAAATTCCAGTGGAGACAACCTTGAAGAAAAGGATCTCGCTATGACCACCTTAAATGGTCTCCCACCATCTTGGGAGTCTTTCATCCAAACTATAAGTGGTCGGACCAAGTTGCCCAAATTTGATAAGCTATGGGCAGAATGCACTCAGGAAGAAACAAGAATCACAGCACGCCAAAGACTTCATGGCGCTCAACCTGGGGAGAATCAAGCGTTCGTATCTCATGCCAAGAAAGGCAAAGGAAGGGGAAGGAAGTCCTTCAATCACAAGCTCTAAGATAAGAGATCAAGTCCTCCCCAGATCAGAAGAAACAAGAGAAGAAGGATTTATGTCAGATACAGTGCTATAGGTGCAAGAAATACAATCATTATGTAAGTAGCTGTCGAAGTTCAAACAAAAGGAAGCATGATGCTTTGACTGCTGATGTAGAAGAAGACCCTCCTCACAAGGAGCCAAGGAAGGATGATCGTTCGAAGTTCTTCTTCTAAGAAATGATATGAAGATCTAGACTATGATGATCGTCAATCAAGCATATGAAGATCAGTAAGAGCCCAACCACAAAACTACAAAAGATAAGTATTTTATTTTACACGCTCTAGTAGATTAGATCTGGTTGTTTTTTAATATGTTTTACACAGATCTACATTCCTAAATTCATGTAATTAAATAGCCTGTCATGCTACACAACCCATCTAGGATGACGACTCCTTTATAACATACTGGACTACACACTCTTAATGGTATGCTATAATGGAGACCATAAGCATCCAAATAATGGCCTGACATGTGTTGTGTTGAAGCATTGACCAAAAGGTTGCCTACATTATTAATACATTGATTATGAAATATTGCTAACCATTTGATGGGATTTGACTTGTAGGGAATGCCATGATCTACAAGGACAAGTGATCCCATTGATATACGGATGGACCGGAAGCAGAAAGCCTCTAGAAGCATGTATTATGACTCTCAGACCCAGAATAATCTCATGTAGAGATTTGGTGATTAGAAGCAGAAAGCTTCTTCGAATATCAGTCTATCTGCTGCTTCAACAAGATTTACTCAATCGACTTTTGAGAGACAGAGGGAGTTATCCCTCAAAGACAAGGATTCTAGTATCCTTGACAATTGTAGGATCCTTGATGAACCTGGTCGTTACCAGGATGGATAATTATCTTCCAGTCTACGTTTACATGCCTAAGTTAGAACCTTCAAGCAAGAAGGAAAATTTCGTGGGATATCGCAAGTCTTCAAAGGATTACAAAATATACATCCCAGGATCGATCCAAATCGAAGTCAGGCAGGATGCAACCTTTGAAGAAGAAATGGCTATCTGAAAAGGAAGAGGATCAGATATGGAGATCGATGAGGATGAAGAGATGAGATCATCTCCCCTCCAAACATTAAGAGGGAGTTTAAAGAAATGAAACCGATCAGTTGCATTGATCTAGTTGAGCCAGATGATGCTCCCATAGATATCGCAGTAAGCCGGAAAAGACCTAGATGGGCACACCAAACCTTACAATATGCTGAGGGACATGAATCCCCACATGGTACTTTCTGAGAAAGTAAAAGACCTCAGAGGTTCTCCAGTTATGCAGCATTGATGAGTCACATCATTGACTCGTAACCCACCACTTATGAAAAAGCATCCAGACACCAAGTTTGGGAGGATGCCATGGTGGACAAATATCAATCCATCATGAAAAATGATGTGTGGGAGATTGTACCGAGACATGAGGGGAAGTCAGTTGTAACTTCCAAATGGCTATACAAAATCAAACATGGAGCAAATGGGAGTATTGAAAAATACAAGGCCAGATTTGTTGCCAGAGGGTTCTCTCAGAAAGAGGGAGTTGATTATGATGAAATATTTTCTCACGTGGCTCGATATATTTCCATCAGATCAATCATTGCTATTGCTTCAACTATTGGATGGAAGTTGCATCAGATGGATGTCAAGACATCCTTTCTCAATGGTATTATTGAGGAAGAAGTATATATTGAACAACCATAAGTGTTTGTTGTCCATGGAAAGGAGTCTCATGTATGCAAGTTGAAAAAGGCTTTATATGGACTCAAGCAAGCACCTAATGCTTGGTATGGACGAATAGACGGAATCTTGGTGAGTCTGGGATTCGCCAAGAGTGATGCAGACCCCAACCTTTACTATAAGGTTGTGAATGATGAGCAACTGATTTTGGTACTATGTGTTGATGACTTGTTTCTCACCGGAAATGAGAAACTTGTCATATGGTGTAAGAAGAAACTCGCCTCTGAGTTCAAAATGAAGGATCTTGGATTGATGCATTACTTCTTGGGATTAGAAGTATGGCGGAGGCAGAAGGAGATTTTCCTAGGTCAAGGAAAATACACCATAGATATACTGAAGAGATTCAAAATGTTGGACTGCAAGTCCATAGCTACACCGATGGATGCAAACTTGAAGAAGCTAAGGGATTCTGCTTCAGATTCAAATTTGATTGATCCCACCATGTATCACCAGCTGATTGCGTCCTTGATGTATTTGACGAACACTTGACCAAATATTTGTTTTGCTGTGAATGCTGTCAGTCAGTTCATGTGCGAACCGAGGTAGATTCACTGGATTGCTGCAAAACATGTGCTCAGATACTTATGTGGCACTGTGGGATATGGTCTACGATATGATTCAGAATGTGACTTGAAATTGCAAGGGTTTACAGACTCAGATTGGGTTGGATGCACTATAGATATGAAGAGTACTTCAGGATGTTGTTTTAGTCTGGGTTCTGCAGTAATTTCCTGGTGCAGTAGGAAGTAGAACTTAGTAGCTCTTAGTACTGCAGAGGCCGAGTATATGGCTGCTAGTTCAACAGCCCGAGAAGTAGTTTGGCTTCGTAAATTTCTTGCAGGATTGTTTGGCCAGATTCCAGAGCTAACCGTGATTCACTATGATAACCAGAGTTGTGTGCAGATGTCAGTGAACCCTGTTTTTCAAGACAAGTCAAAGCACATAGAAATTATGTATCACTTCATACGTGATACGATGCAGAAAGGTGCGGTCGAGCTACAGTATATTTCGATAGATGACCAGACTGCAGATGTTCTCACCAAGCCTCTTCTTAGGGTGAAGTTTGAATACTTTTGCGGAAGACTTGGAGTAGAAGAGAACACATCCCTCCTTGAGAGGGAGAGATGACTGAGAGACATTTACCATGCCTTTGCCCAGGTACCTCTACTCGTCCAGGTTCTCAGCCAAGTATGGGTGAAATCCCATTGGCAGATGAGATGGACAGGTAGTAGATGGTCGGGTTCACCAGGTGCCTCCACTCGTCCAGGTGCTCAGCTAGGTATGGGAGAAATCCCATCGGCAGAGGAGTCGGACAGGTAGCAGATGGCCGTGTGATTACACAGGTACCTCTACTTGTTTAGGTTTTCAGCCAGGTATGGGAGTATCCCATCGACAGATGAGAAGAACAGGTAGTAGATGGTCGTACACATTTACTCGTTCAAATTCTCAGCCAGGTATGGTAGTAAAGTTAGTACCCCATCGACAGATGAGACGAACAGGTAGTAGATAGTCATTCACATTTGCTCTTCCAGGATTCTCATGCCAGGTATGGAAGTTTCCTATTGACAATAGAGATGGACATGTAGCAAAAGATTTTCTCTCAGACATCCGGATAGAACAAATTCATAAAGACAACCTTCAATACGTTTAGAGATGATAGAGACAATATAGATGTATAGATGAAACCCAGATGATCATGATGCTGATGAAGATCGAAGAATACCTTCTTTGTTGAGAGGGAGTGTTGGAATTTGTGCAACTTCAGAAGCTATCCTTATTGTTCTTGTATTGTACCTTCTACGGGAGATGAACTTATTGTAATCAATTACACAAACCCAAGAAGAACAATGTAGACCTTGGGGAGAAAAACAAGCAAAAAAAAAGACAAAATAAAATTATAAAAATATAAATCATGTTGCTTCCCCAAGTGAAGTCGGAGGCGCCCCTCATTATTGCACACACAGCAGCACAGCAGCAGCACAAGAGAAGTTCACAGTTTTTTGGGAGAGAGAATTTCATGTACACTGCAGAAGAAGACTGTTTTCAGGGTTTCTACCTCTGTAAAGCATTTCCATATTTTTCTTTTTCTTTCTTCATTGTACTCTGATCTCAGAATTATTATCTCTAGACGAAGGTTGCTGGGTTTTCTCCCGTTTGGGTTTCCCAGGTGAAAAATACTCGTGTTATTGTTCTGTGCTTTGTCTATCTTCTAGTGATCCTATTGATAAATGCAATTAAGATAAACTGCTATAATCTTCAATTATATTGGTAAAAAAAATTAAACTTCCTTTGACTACCATGGAGTTTGTTTATATTAGACATTTTTTTTAACGGAAACAGGTAGAATTTACATTGAAATGGGCTGTGGCGAATGAAACAGACTGATAATACATGGGCTGTGGAAAACCAAACAGCCTGATGATACATTCTGAGCACTGTTTTTCAAAATTGTTCTCAAAGTCTGAGCTATCATAACAAGACTTCTCACAGGAGCAAAAAAGGGAGTCCAAAAAACTACATATTTGGAATGTCTATAACTATACTGCCTAGCAAACTGTCCTAACAGCAACCAACATGTAAAGACCATATAACAGAAAAACTAAATAAATGGCCACTGTGACCTTCCTCTATGAAGTGCTTTCCTAGTCCCAGATCAGGAGCAGCTTGTGAAATTGACTGCTGTATGATGGCAACTGCTGGTTGCTGCACTGTCTCCTACACAAGTTGTTTGGAGCCTGAAGATACCAGATTCTGCCCTGCAACTGACTGTGAACCATGAGTGAACTTGAGAATGATATGGCAGTGCATCTCCATGTCTGAAATCAACTTCTCAATCTCTTCTCCTTGATTCTTAACTGTAATTACCAGAATTTCTCACCTGCTCTCTAATTCTTCACATGCTGGCTGGAGTAATCAATGGCTTCATGCATTTCCTCCATTTGACTATTGAGATGCCTCAGGATGTGCCTATTTCCCTTATCCCATCATCGTCCGAAGGACCTAAATTTATGGCCATTGAGTCTCCAGACCACTGACTGCAAGCTGAGAGGTGAACAGGGAAAGCCACTAAAAATCCCAGATTCCCAGAATTCTCCAACCCATAAACACAGGGCCACCACCTTTCACTCACAAAGAGGCCCTCAAAATTCTCCGAAGAAATTGACTCTGCAACACAAAGTGAACCTGGAGTCACTAGAACATAAGGAAAATCCTGGCCTGGAGCACTTGCCCAAGACAGATTGAGGGCACTAGGTCCTGACCAGCGTCCTCCTAATTTATCTATTGGTCATGCATCACCAGAGAAAATGACTGCAAAAACCTTCAGGCGACCAAAAGATACCCCACCTGTTTGCCATCTGCTGCGTACATAGTCATAAACGAGAATTCTTTGGCAAACAATAGAACAAGAGCTGAGGGAACTTGAGGCACGCGGGGGTGTTATGTTTCCCTAACATGCCTTTATTTCAACATGATCTTCATATCATCTTTGGGGATCCAATGGTGTTCAGGAGGGTCCCCATTTTGGACTAGGACACCTTATCAAGATAAACTCCCGTCTGCATTAGACTGATGATCAGCCATGGAGTTGTTGATTCGTTTAACATGATAGACATCCACCTTCACCATTTCTTTAAGATTCCATTTGATTCGATCTATGATTCTGATCTGTATGGTTATTTCCTCTGTGTGCATATTCTGAATCTTTTTGACGACTAGAAGCGAATTGCCAAAGATCTTTACATTTGAATCCAGCTAAGGATTCGGAATGTCGACCCAGAAATGGAAACCGTGGATACTCCGGAAACCTACTCTTCAGATCTCTGTTCCTATGTACAGGGCATAGGCTTCATCCTGATTGTTGGTGGTGATTCCAAGTCCCCAGGAATAAGTTATTTCTATCTGTACTCCATCGTGGCCTATGAGGATCACCTGGTGCTTGCCACCCCTTTGTTTATACTAGATCCCCTGGTTTTTGCCACCCCTTTGTTTATACCAGACATTGCCTCCCTAGGGACAGCACATTTGTGATCTTTGTTCTATGTAGGTGGAGAATACCTGTACTATTATCAAATCGAGGGCAGATATAATTCAATGTTCTGAGAAGCAGTTGGATCACTTTTTAACATATTTAACTATATAGGGTAAACATGCAGAGCTCAATCTCTTAAGGAACTAGTCAAGTACAAGAAACTCCATTGAGAGATGTAGAGGACACTAAAAATTCCATTTTATTGTTCATTCTGAATATCATTCAACACTTAGTTGAAAAAACTACAACTTAGACCCTTTTGATATTCATAAATGTATAAAACAATCCCCACTGATTAAAAACACTAGACAACCAATCTAGCTCCCCACTATGCCTTCTTGAATAATCACAAAGGCTATAAATGATTAAGTTCTTAGTTTGGGGCACAAGGCTTGCATTTTAGCTTAGTTATTGTGTACAGTGAAAAAAAGGACTCAAATTTTGTCGAATATCAAGCAATGGCAACTTAATAATACACATGTTTATTCATTCTTGATATTTAATTTTACAGAATTTAATGTAAGTTTCAAAAAGTACATGTTAAGATTCCTTTTTGAACTTGTAAATTAAAAAATCAAAACCATATATTTGTATATAATAATGCGTGTGTTTATTCATCCCTGATATTTAATTTGACATAAATTTGGGTCAAATTTGAAGTGTATTTGTGTTTGTTCTTTGTTTAAACATATGAAGTTATATTGAAATTTGCCTAATTCTCTTGTCCAACTTAATGGCAAGTTTTCTCATATTTTTCTGTACTGGTGAACTCTTTTCAAAGTTCGTTGTTGCCAAATTTAAAGACAAACGCAAACGAGATGAGCCTCATTAGAACAGACACTTCATTAGATGACATCTTCAGTGTATTCTAAGGTATATTGTAGTAGTTGATGAGTATGGGCATCTCTTTTAATCAATCATTCTTATAATGCATTCAACCAATGTTACCAGAATCAGAATCGGCGAGGCAAACGAGTAAGTTTTGAATCAGATAGGGAAAATTTGGCAAATACAAAAAATTAAATATATACACGTATTTTGAATTAAAAAAAACATTTTTCATTGATATTCAAAGTAGCCATGTTCATATACTGCAAGATATCAATAGATGTCCAAAAGATATCAATAGATGTTGACAATATATTAATTATCATCCATAAGATGATACTAGGAATCATTGCCTATATTGAGATCTTATTCATCAATAGCACCCTCTAGCCCTTGCCTCTATCTCGAATCTTGAAGATGATTCTCCAAAGACATTAGTTAACACCCTACAATTTTAATGACATTTCCTAATCTAAGTGTTAAAATCAGGTAGAAATAGAAAAAGTTTCCCATTCTTAATAAGTGATTTTGATTGACTGAAGGTTATATTTTTATTAAGTTCATGATAAAAGATTTCAACAATCAGCACCACCAAGATCAAGGTACATAGAGAGATTGATGTGCTTGATTAAATGCAAATCCCTTACCCTCATACATGATAGGATCCATTGGAAACATTGCAATCTTGAAAACTCTTAAGTTTGTTGAATTCTGAATGAGATCTAAAATTCTAGTTTTTGCATATGAACTCCAATGAGGTTGGAACCACTCTCAAACATCTTGAAACAATTAATGGTAATGTTAAAAATTTAAGTAATTACTTTAAGAGTTTAATATTACCATTATTAATTTATTATTGAACACCTCCAACAATCAAACTAGTGACCAAACAGAGTCAAACTCGGTCTTAAAAACTTTTCCTGGACATGTAGTTCAAAAAATCGAAGGTTTTAATCACGAGCCAGGGAAAACACTTCAAGTTTGACTTGTCTTGATCATGTCAAACTTGGTCAACCCAAGTTTGACTTGGCCCGAACTGAATCAACTTGTTTTGAGGGCGATCCAAGTCAAACTCGTGATTTTCTGAGTTTGACTTACAATTCCCATTACATTGCATTCAACATTTTACTTTGGACTGCTATTTTTTTTACACAGCTAGAAAACGTTTTACTGCACTTTTTTTTAATTTCTTTTACTTTAAATTTAGAGATATTTTACTGTCTCTCAATATTATTTATTTTAGCAGATATTTTTGTCAACCACCATTAAGAGAAATTGTTTCTTTCTTTCATTTTTTAGACTTGAGTTGTGTAAAGAAACATAAGGTCTTGGACAATGTTTGGCACTAAAACGGAAGACAATTATGATTAGATTTCCATAAGGTTATTTGCAACATTTTCATATGCTTCCCAGCTCAATCATCCTTCTCAAGCATACTATGAATCACAGATATTTTACTAACTACACAGAGATTTGATCCACTAAATAGATAGCAAAGTGAAAGTGAAATGAAGCCCCACGCAGATAAAGAAGCAAAATATCGGAAGTGCACTCGGGCTAAAACTTGGGTGTATAACAAACAAGTATATGATTTTATTTCAACCTTTCTTTTTGTCCCTGTCAATGTTATGCATTATACTTCAACCAAACCACTTTTAAGCAGTGTTCCACCAAGTTTTCAGGATGTGGGAGCGGGGAAACGCACATTGGGGACATGTGGAGACCATCCTCAAAAGTTAGGAAAATTTAGGGGAGGGGGGTGGGTGTCGAGGTTTTAAAAATTATTAAAAATATATAATTTATATAATTCTCAACATATTAACATATAAATTCCTCACCCCATCACCTTTTACCTATGTGACACAAGTTTCCGGAACGTGGGTATGAGTATCTGGTACAACTAGAAGCTTTGCCCAAATTTGAAACGTAGGGTTGGGAGCAATATGTAATTGACTAGTAGCGTCATGAAATTCAATCTTTTTAAATTTGCTCACTCCTCTAGGTCCGCTTTATACAAAAATTGGGTTTGTATGACCTAAAGTAAACCTTCAACATTATCCCATTGTACAAGTTTGTAAAGGCGAATTGCATGTGTGTGTGCGTGTGTGTGTGTGTGTGTACGAAGCACCAATAGCTTCATAAATTAAAAGATTCAATTTTTTTCTAATTCCTTGTTCCAAGTCCATCTCTATTATTGCTCTTAAGAGTGCTTAGCATTTGTGTGCCTTTGCATTTTTTTAACGGTAACTACTACTTACTTCTCATGTGGAAAATTGCATATGTGTGTGTGTGTATGAAGCACCAATAGCTTCATAAATCATAAGATTCAATTTTTTTCTAATTCCTTGTTCCAACTCCATCTCTATTATTGCTCCTTAACATTTTTTTGATGGTAACTACTACTTACTTCTCATGTGAATGAAATTTGATTGTTTCAAGTTCAACTAACAAACTTTCAAAGTCTTCGGTATTTTGGGTTTGATGTGGTTTATGATCCGAAATTGCTATATCAATCAATATGAACAACGTAAGCTAGCTATAAAGATTTGAGACATGAATAAAGTTGTTACATATCTTAGTATTGTAGAAAGATCCATGTTTATTCACTTAAGTACACTGTGAGCTTATATTTTGAGTGTGAATGGATCTAAACATTTAAGAGGTGTTGGCCCTCTTAATTTATATAACCTTGAAAATTTTAAATGGCATTGTTAATAGATTCAATTGAAATTTTTATTATCGGTGATTTCTTGGCACAATAAACAACAATCATTCAATTAATTTTTGACACTTTTCTTATGATTTTGGGCTCCACATCGTCGGGAGCTTGTAGAAGCTCCCAATAAAAAGGGAGCTACTAAAGCAAGTTCCCAAAAAGCTCCCGAAAAAGCTCCCAAGCTCTTAGAGAAGCTCCCAACAAAGAGGGGACGTTTTGTACCAGCTCCCAAGCTCCCAAAAGCAGGGAAATGTTGGGTACGGGTTGCCAAAATCCCGAGAGCGGTACCAATGCAACTATGCCATTTACATACTAAAACTTAAAAGTACATAGTAAATTCATCATTGTAAACACGGGTGTCAATTCATCCTTGATTCATGATTCATTCATCATTTGAGTATTTGAATTTCACATTGATAAATTCTAAATTTATGATACACACACATCTTCCATTATAACTTTGAATCATAGACATAAATAGTAGATGGAAATTTAAAATATTAAAATCATAAAACTGAATCATAGACATGTCACATAAACTTGTCTTAAGCACTTTCAAATTTAAAGAGTTAAAAGAGCGACGAGTCAAAGACCAAGTTTGAGGTCAACAATGACAGTATCTATTTCTAGAGTCAAAAGTTAAAATAAAAACTAACAATGAACGCTGAAAATAAAAGTAGCAAAAGGAAGGTTGAAAGTAAAGAAAAATGACATAAATATGAAACTTCTCATTTATAAATTATGTCAAACACTTTCAACAACTAGGGTTTTAATTAAAGATTCACATACAATACTTTGAAATTAAAACCACCATGCTAAAAGCCCTTCAAGCATTGAAAATTAAACAAGCACATTGAACACAACTAATTTTGGTCAATTTGGTCAATCTAGACTGGGAAAAACCTCAACTTGGGGAAAACCCAAAGAGGATGTTTTTTATTAAGATGAGTACACTCAGAAATTTCTTTTACATGAAATTTTCTTCTTTCCCTTATTGACAAAATTTCACAAAATTTGTAATAGCAACAAACTACCTCGAAAAACGTGTTGAAAAATAGTAGTGTGGCCTGCTGTACAGCCTGCCCACACGTGCTGTATGGACTCTATGGTACTGTCACCTTGCTACCTCGATTTTTGGGCACAACGATGTCTGAAAACTTTGTTGTATGGTTTGCATGTAATGCACCCGTTGACTACCTTGGGAAATGTCTCCACATGTGTGACTGTACGGTCTTACATAGTGTTGTGGTATGCTTCAAGCTTCCTTAGAATGCATGTTGTTGAGTTTTCTTGAAAATTGCGCCAATCTGCCTTGGGAACCCTCCCTCTCCTTCAGTCTTTTCCTCTTTCTCTTCTTGGTGGTGGTGTGTTTTCCTTTGCCCCTTTCTCATTGCTTTATACTTTGGCTTTTGTAATTACCTTCTTAACTACCCATACAAGGGCTAAGATTAAATTACAAGATCTAGTGTCTCACTGATTATTAAATACATCACTTAAGTGAGACCCACATTCATAAAGTACAAAACATATATTTATTTACATAAAAGTCACTTTTTACATAAATACAGACAAGGAACAAAGCCTTTATCTCCCCCTCATCACATTCACACCAAAAATATGAGTGAGGACCTTTAGAGTTATTTTTTCAACACTCCCTCCTAACGAGAGAGGTACTTCCAGTACCATCTGAATCTTCACCTTTGATTCCTATGCAGTTCCCTCCTGCTCTAGAATGCCTCTTGGAGACAAGTGCCCGACCCTGAACCGAAAATCTGATGCTTGAGATTCCACTTGAGCCTCATCAACCTACGCATCACCACTCGCCTGGCTAAGTCTTCTGCTAGTGCTACAGAGAGATCCACTCTCCTCATTAGAAGAAATTTAAATAACATGTCGATCGACTATATCTCTTGCCCCATCCTCTGGCTCTGACTTAGATAGCCATCCACCTGTCCTTAGACGTACAACATGTCCTCTCAATGTATATAAAATATCCCTGCAATCACCAAGTAGGATTGCGGTGCCAACTGGTTCATCTGCTCAATACAGGATAACATGACCAGACCTGACCATCAACCCATAACCATCATCCCCAAAAGATGACACCGAGAGTTTACTAAGTCATCCCAAGAACAAAATGAACTCCATGTATCTCTAGGACCTCACCAAAGTTCAGTTGGAACCTGACTGTTCCAACCCCTTGAATAACTACCTATCGATTGTCAATATTTGTATGTACATAATGTCTTGGTCCCAACTTTGTGATGATCTGAAAATAATCAAAAAGTCCAATCATATGTCTGGTTGACCCATTGTCAACTATCCAGACATGCTCAAAAGCTGAAATCCCCACACTAGAGAAAATTCCTACTCGAACTTTGCTGCAAATTCTTCTATTGCAACTATATCTTTCAACTATAGCTATATTCTTCTACTGCAGCTAATGCTGCTATATCTTTTTCTGTCTTCCCTTTCTTCTTCTTAGGACATTTTGAGGCATAATGTCCCAATTAACCACACTGAAAGCATCTGATCTAACTTAAGTCTTTCTTCTTATTATTCTTTGTCTTGGTTGCAAGTGCCACGTTTTGCTCAACATCCTCACTAACCTGACGAACCTTAGACCCCTTCCGGATCTCCTCCTGGGTGAAATCATCCCATAATCTGGAACAACTGGAAAGCTTCTCTATGCCCACAATACACTTGACAAAGACATCCCACTTCTTGGTGGAGCCCTTTAAGGAATGCGTGTTGTTGAGTTTTCTTGGAAATCGTGCCAATCTGCCTTGGGAACCCTCCTTCTCCTTCAGTCTTTTCCTATTTCTCTTCTTGGTGGTGGTGTGTTCTCCTTTGCCCCTTTCTCATTTTTTATGCTTTGGATTTTGTAATTACCTTCTTGACTACCCATCCACGGGTTAAGATTAAATTAGAAGATCTAGCGTCTAAATTAAATGCATTTTTAATAGTTAAATCACTAATTATTAAATACATCACTTAAGTGAGACCCGCATTCATAAAGTACAAAACATATCTTTATTTACATAAAAGTCACTTTTTACATAAATACACATAAGGAACAAAGCCTTTATGCCCCCTCATCACACCCACACCAAAAATATGAGGGAGGACCTTCATAGTTATTTTTTCAACACTCCCTCCTAATGAGGGAGGTCCTTCCGACATCATCTGAATCTCCACCTTTGATTCCTAATGCAACTCCGTCCTGCTCTATAATGCCTCTCAGAGACAAGTGCCCGACCCTGAACTGAAACTTTGATGCTTGAGACTCCACTTGAGCCTCATCAACCTGCTGATCGCCACTCGCCTGGCTAAGTGTTTTGCCAGTGCTACAGAGAGATCCACTCTCCTCATCAAAAGAAATGTAAATAACATGTCGATCAACTGCATCTCTTGTCCCATCGTTTGGCTCTGACTCAAATAGCTATCCACCTGTCCTTGGACGTACAACATGTCCTCTCAATATATATAACCTGTCCCTGCGATCACCAAGCATGATTGTGGTGTCGACTGGTTCATCTGCCCGATATAGGAAAACATGACTAAGACCTGACCATCAACCCATAGCCATCATCCCCAAAAGATGACACCGAGAGTTTACTAACTCTCATCCTAGGAACAAAAAGAACTCCATGTATCTTCAGGACCTCACCAAGGTCATGTTGGAACTTGACAGTTCCAACCCCTCGAATAGCTACCTATGGATTGTCAATATTTGTTTGTACATAATATCTTGGTCCCAACTTTGTGATGATCTGAAAGGAATAAAAAAGTCTAGTCATATGTCTGGTTGACCCATTGTCAACTATCCAGACATGCTCAAAAGCTGAACTCCCCACTCTAAAGTCAATGAAGACTTGAGAAAAATCCTGCTTAAACTTTGCTACAAATTCTTCTACTGCAACAGATGCTGTTGTATCTTTCTTTGTCTTCCCTTTCTTCTTCTTAGGACATTTTGAGGCATAATGTCCCAACTGACCACACTAAAAGCGTCTGATCTGACTCAAGTCTTTCTTCTTTTTATTCTTTGTCTTGGTTGCAAGTGCCACGTTTTGCTCAACATCCTCACTAACCTGACCAACTTGAGACCCCTCCCGTATCTCCTCTTGGGTGAAATCATCCCATAATCTGGACCAACTAGGAAGCTTCTCTCTGCCCACAATACACTTGACAAAGACGTCCCACTTCTTGGTGAAGCCCTTTAGGGACCTCACCAACTCAGAGTCAGGGACAATCTCTCCTACCGCCGCCAACTCGTCCTTCACATGTGCGACATAAGTCAAATAGGAGGCTACATTCTCCTCTTTAGTCATTTTTACACTATGTAGCTTGTCTCTAAGCCCCATCTTGCAGTTCTCATTTTTAGCTTTGAACAATTGGTTCTGTTATCTCCCAAAATAAATTTATTTTGATAGTATGAAGAATTCGATTTATGTAATGAAAGATCTGAGGATGACTAACAAATTGAAGGTCTATGTTTTTTATATTGTTGAAAAATTTGGAAGTTATAGCTTTCGGTGGTTTAGGCGAGGCTCTTAATAGCTTGTTAACCACCGAAAGGCTATGTTTCGGCAGTTAACGGTTTAACGTAGGATAAAAGTAAACCACCGAAAGTGGGCCCGAGCGAGTAAAATGCAAAAATGGTTTCGATGGCTTAGGCGAGACTTCAAATGACTCATTAGCCACCGAAAAGTGTTGTTTTCGGCAGCTTAGGGAGAAGACCAAGAAGGGTGTTAACTGCCGAAAGCAGGTAGAAAGCGACATTGGTAAAGGCGCTTTCGGTGGCTTAGGCGAAAGCTCGGACATTTCATTAGCCACCGGAAGGACAAGTTTTCGGCGGTTAAAAGGGTTTTTCGGCGAGGCCACTAGCTGCTGAAATCTGGGTTTCACCGCAACGCTGGGATAATGGTTTCGGTGGCTTAGGCGAAAGGGATATCATTTCATTAGCCACCGAAAGCCATCTTTTCGGCGGCTAGCAAACAAACTTCTGAAGGCTTTTAACCACCGAAAAGGTAAAACGTGGAAACGGTTAGAAAGCGGTCAAATCAAACCCCGTCAACAAGATAGACGACTAGTGAAGGGCGTGACAAACCACCGAAAGGACTTGAGCCTACATAACTGCGTGTGGAAATAAGTGAAGGAGGTTGTTATAAAATTGATAAAGGATTGATAGGATTGGAAACCCTTAGTTTTCTTCCACCTATCCAAAAGAACAGCAGAAAAGCTCATCGAGTATCCAGGCTGATTTGTAATATGATTGCTGGACAAAGGAAATCGAAAAGATCAACTACTGCCATCACCTTATGACCTCAACATCCATCATGACAGCAAAAACCCTCATAATCAGTGCTAAAAACTCCTGCACATTTCAATTTTGATCTTAGCATTCCTCTCCACCAGGAAAACCATCTCTGAGAAAGCAACCTGCTAACACACTATCATACAGAACTTAAAATTATTTTTGCAGGTACCCAGGAGTGGCATTCATCAAGATGAAAAAGGGAGGACCTGCTCTCAGACAGGAGTTGGCAGATATCAGCTATTTGGAAGCACATCCAGAGGTCTGTAAACTTTTCCAAGATGCTGGTTGCTACAATTTTTGTGAGAAGATACAAGGTTCCCATCAGCAGGTGGCTGAGGCATTTGCCCTCTCATTTAATGGCTCTAAGGCAGTCGTAGGTAAAGAGGAATTTCACATAGATGAAACCCTAATCACTGAAGTGACTGAACTCCTTGGCACAGGAGAAAAATGGTTCAAAACCACCATACCAAAAGATGTAGAGTTCAGGTCTTACCTAAAGCCTGAGCATAGAGGAGTGGTGTGGAAGAAGAGTGTGCCATCATCCTGGTTAGAAGAGAGGTGGCAGCAACTGTTGAAGGCCATTGTGGTCTACCTAACATGTGAAGGAAGATATAACAGAGCCATGATCTACCATTTCAAGTTAATGAACCACTTCACAGGTAAAAGCCCACTAAATTTGTTCTTTTACTTACACAGAAGTTTGGGAAAGATGGCACACCAAGTGAAGGCCCAGCCAACCAAGAATGCTGGCAGATTGTCTCACCATGGCCTTATCCAACTATTGATCCAAGAGTTGCTGAAAAAGGAGAAATATGGCATGGCCTTATTTCTTGTTTTGGAATGGATTTGAGACAGGCCTTCAGCTAGAAGAGAAGGGGAAGTCTTTTGCCAAAAAATCCAGCACACCAAGGAGTGGGAGAAGAAAGAGAAGGGTTAAATCCCCAGCAGCAGCAGAACAACCTCCCTCCTCTTCCAAAGCCAAGAAGGTAAAAAGGAACTTGGACTTCAGTGAGAAGGGCCAGGAAGTTGAAACACACAATGAGAATATTTTGAATTTATCCTACTCAGATTCTGAAGAGGAGCAAGAGGAAGGTGCAGACCTTGCTCTGCAGATTGTAGCAGTGACTGAAGAACTACCATCCCCCACACCAAAGGAGCAAGAGGAACTAGCAGAGAAGGCTTCCTCCAGCAAGCCCAAAACTCAAAAGATAAATCAATTACTGAGGCAAATTTATGAGATGGAGATTTTGGAAAGGGAAATAAAGAAAAATAATGCTGCATTGACCAGCAGGAACAAGCTGCTACATAAATCTTACCTAGAGCAGAGAGAAAGATATATTTTCTTAAAAAGATTGAATACAAGGTACCTAAAAGACAATACTAGATTGTATAGGATGATTAGGTTCCAAAGACTGCAGCTGAAGGAGGTCAAGGCAAACCCTAGCAGCCACCCCACGTTGGAAACCCTGGCTGAAGCTGCAGTTAGCCTTCAGCCTCCAGAAACCAGCTAGGTTGCTGTTAACCCTCCTAGCACAGAGCCTGCTGAAGAAGAAAGTTGAGCAGACAAACCTAAAAGAACATTTTTGGAAGAAACCTAATAATTTTTGGAAAATAGGGCTTTCGGTGGCTTAGGCAGACGCTGGGGCAGCTCATTAGCCACTGAAAGTGCCGTTTTCGGCAGCTAACGGTTTCGATAGTCTGACCTCTTAACCACCAAAAGCAGACGGAGGTTTAAAATTAAATTTTGGCTCGTAGGATTAGTTTTGGGCGAATATAGATAGCTCAGGGACAAAGTCTGAAGATGAAAGACGCAGAAGAAAGCATCAGGAAAGGTCTGTTTCAGTTTTACTATGACATAACAATGGAAAAGGTCACCAACACCTAGCTGTCAAAGGAAAACAGTGACTTAACCAGCAGAGGGCCAGTAGCTGTGATTTCCAGCAGTTACCTTAGTTATCTGAAGGTTCATACAGTGAACTAATTCTTCAGTTAGTTAGACAAGTAGTTAATTAGGGTTTTTTAACCTAATTCACAAAAACTATTATTTTGTTTATTTTTTGTAAAAACAGATCCAAGTTTTCAGGATCTGTGTATTTTGTAAAGGCTATAAAGCCTAAGACTTATTTTATTGAAAATGTTAGACTTCGGGGACTTATATACCTATACTATTGTCAGCTTCTCATTTTGCTCATGATTTGATATAAGCTCTTTTGTTATCATTTGTTCAGCTTCCATTTCTGTCTTCTCTGTGCTTATGCTTGAATGTGTTATTCAGGTTATATTCAAGTTAACTAATGATTGATAGCTGTCATCCTATTGGCATGTTGATGTGATTTGAATTATAAGTACTTTCCTTATCATGATTTAGCCATTTATATGTATATGTTTTATGTATGAATCTACCAGCATGATGAGTTCTCCATCCTTGCACCATATTGTCAACCTCTGAACAGTGGTAACTAAAAGCCTTGTACTTATTTGAGTTTCATGCATGTCTTGAGAGTGGAAGGATATATAGGTCACCTGACTTCATCCATTTTAGAAAACCCCAAAAACATTGTAAGTTACCAGGCATCCTTGAGTTGCAACCTAAAGGAGTTTCCTGGAGAGATAACAGGTTCAATGTGTCCCACATTTCTTTAGTTCGTTTCTTTTTTGCTAAATGTGGAATCAGGTGATCTTTATCCCCATCCAAGATTACTCTTTGAGCCCTAGATTCAAGAGCCTCATGCTCTTCAAGCTCATCCTTGTCTGTTGGCTTGGTCATAGTAGTGTTTGCAAACTTCCAGATCTTCCATTCTTTTAAAACTACAGTTATCCTTACCTTCGATGGTACACCATCCAATCTATACTCAAAGTATTGGAAAGCCACCTCCAACCAGAACAACTGAAAGACCATTGTGAAACACTTGCTTGCTTCACAGTTCAATATCGCTCTGATACCATAAAGAAAAATGACATAAATATGAAACTTCTCATTCAGACATTATGTCAAACACTTTCAACAACTAGGGTTTTAATTAAAGCTTCATATACAATACTTTTAAATTAAAACCACCATGTTAAAAGCCCTTCAAGCATTGAAAATTAAACAAGCACATTGAACACAACTAATTTTGGTCAATCTAGATCGGGCAAAACCCCAACCCGAGGAAAATCCAAAGAGGGATTTTTTTATTAAGAGCACTCTTAGAATTTTCTTTTACATGAAATTTTCTTTTTTTCCTTACTAACAAAATTTCATAAAATGTATAACAGCAACAAACTACCTTGAAAAACATACTGAAAAACAGTAGTACATCCTGCCCACACATGTTGTATGGCTTGTACGGTACTGTCACCTTGCAGCCTCAATTTTTGAGCCCACACGTGTCTGAAAACTTTGTTGTACGACCTCCTTTTAATGCACCAGTTGACTCTCTTGGGAAATGTGCCCACATGTGTGATTGTACAGTCTAACAAAGTGTTGTAATGGCCTGCTTCAGGCTGCCTTGGAATATGTGCTGCTGAGTTTTCTTGGAAATCATGCCAATCTGTCTTGGGAACCCTCCTCCTCCAGTCTTTTCCTCTTTCTCTTCTTGGTGGTGGTGTGTTCTCCTTTACCCCTTTCTTATTGTTTTATACTTTGTATTTTGTAACTACCTTCTTAACTACCCATCCAAGGGCTAAGATTAAATTACAAGGTACAAGGTCTAAATTAAATGCACTTTTAATAATTAAATCACTAATTATTAAATACGTCACTTAAGTGAGACCCACATTCATAAAGTACAAAACATATCTTTCATTACAATAAATACCAAGGAACAAAGCCTTTATGTCCCCCTCATCACACCCACACCAAAAATATCAGGGAGGACCTTCAGAGTTATTTTTTAACAGAAAGCATCAAAAGATAATCGAGGAGATAGTTCCATGGACTGATCCTCCTCATGCATCTGCTGCATGATGCCATCTGGACCATCAATGGGAGCGTCATTGAGTCATGAGGGAGGACCTTCAGAGTTATTTTTTCAACAGTAAGCATCAAAAGATCATCAAGGAGATAGTTCCATGGACTAGTCCTCCTCATGCATCTGTTGCATGAAGCCATCTGGACCATCAATGGGAGTGTCACTGAGTTAGAGTCACTCTCATGAGTGACCAATGGCTCACTAAACAAACCATGCTCTAGCCTTCAAAGTTCAAACCTCCTGCTCTAGCCTTCAACCCCCCTGCTCTAGCCTTCAAGCAATGAAATCGCTATTCCATTGGCAAATCACTCCTTTCCTTTTCCAAGGAAATCCGTTTGCATAAGATAAATGTTTCAAATATGAGAGTAAGGGATGGGTTGGGCTTTTAAGAGAGGGGTTGGGTGGGGTAGCTTTTTAGGTTTATTAATTTAAAATTTTAATGTTTTTTTTTGTTTTTTAAGTTATGAAAAAAAATTGAAAATCGTGTGGGGGCGTCTAGGCATCCCCCCTTTTCATGAGGGGGCTCCCAGACGCCCCCCACCTCTCTGGTGTGTTTCCTTGAGTTTCTGGAAAAGGGGACGTGTGGAAATGTTTCCCAAGGAGACTCCAAGCCCGCGAGGCATGGGAAATGAGGGGAGTGCACCCCTGATCGTGGGGGACGCGTCCTCGTGGAACACTGCTTTTAAGATAATTACAAGCTTACAAGCTGCCTATATGATGTCTATGATTACACGCTATTACTACATTGGTATATTCTTATGATGGGATTTCATTTCAAATTAATAAATCTTTTTGTTGTGTAGTGAATAAGGTCATATAAATACCAATTGTGAAACAAACATGGTTTATGAAGCATTAATTGTACCAATTTTTTTTTCAATTTAGATGCTATCTTTGAGGTGCAAGTCCTTGGGTTGATGTGATGTAATCCCTCTTCACTTTGGGACTAACATCACCAACAGTTTCAGTGTCATGCTTTGTGGGCCTTCTTTAACTTGTGGTTGTGATCTATGTGATGTCCATAATTACAAGCTATATTTACAGTGGCATGTTCCTATGATGAGATGACGTCCACACTAATACTTCCTCTTGAAGACTCATTTCAACCAAATGATTCTAAGACTTGTTGACATTTTATTATTATTAGTAAAGAGCATCATATTTTTTTACCCAAAAAGTGTACATATCTTTTCCATTATATCAGTCTTCTGATTTGATAGGAAAGATATCATATGTACTAGACCAGTATATAATTCTTCTCATAGTAGCAAGATTGGGTAGTATTGAATTTTTGTGTAAAGAAATTCAAAGGGATTATGAAATTTGGCGAATATTCAACATAGTATGAATACAGTAAAGTTAACTAAATGTTTAAATATATTTACAATTTTAAACTTTTAAAGATTGATGAAATGTTACCATGTGTATTGAAATATCTTTAAATGTTTAAACTTGATGTCAAAATTGTTGTTTTTAGAGCAGCATCGAGAGCCATTCTACAAGAGAATGGAGGCACCTGGTCAGTTACCAAGAGTTGATCAACATAATTCAGTCTAGGACTGAAGCTCAGCCTAGGGTTGAGAGCCATTCTTTAAGAATGGAGGCACTTGGTTAGTTACCAAGATGTTTGCAACTGCGAGATCCATTCTCAGGGAGGATGGTACCCTTGTCAGTTAACTAGGGCAGAGTAAGACCCTAGAAGGTACCCTAGGGCCCCCAATAGTCTCCTGGGGTTCTTGGTCTGGGACCAAGCAGGTTGATGCCATGGCAAAGTCCCTAACATATGGTTAGGGCCCCTACATGTCTGTAGGGTATTCTAGTCTGGGACCAAACAATTTCTTGGACACAATGTCCAAGCAAGATTCTGTAGGTTGAGACAGAGAATTCTTGGTCTAGGACCAGGTAGATTCTTGGTCTAGGACCAAGCAGTTCCTGCAAGATCATTCATGGTCAATTAACGAGGTGAATATTGGTCAAGTTGACCAAGATGATGATGTGTGATGTCCTTTCTCCTAATTGGTTATTGCTAGGTTGCTTCTGAAGGGACTGTCCACCCCTTGATGATGTCACTAGCACCTAACTCTTAGGAGCAGTATTGAGGACCAGAGGATCACATCATCCAGTTTGGATCTTCTCCTTATACACTGATGATAAAAATATATATGGAACACATGTGACAATATACCTTGAGAGATAAAAGCTTAAATTCTTTGGTCTTGTTGGTCCTTTGGGTAAAAACAGGTTTGTTTGTCCACCTTTATGGTACACCTTGGACTTGTGGGTATCAGGGTTGTCTTACCTTCTTATTGTGACCCCTTTGGTTGACTTTTGGTCCTTTATCTTTTTACATGGTCCTAGCGCCCTTATTGTGTGTACCTTTGGTAATATGACTTTTATTTTTATGGTTTTTATTTTTTAAACCATTGATACTTTATGGTTTTTATTTTGTAAGACCTTTGGACCTTTAGCACCCTATGCTAAGTCAACTTTTATTTTTTGTTATTTATGTGACCATTTGACCTATGGTACCTTATACTAAGTCAACCTAATTTTATTTTATGTGTAACCACCTTAATATCTAGGGTGTTGAAAGAGACCCTTCTAGAAATTCTTCCAAGTTATAAATACAAGTCTTATCTCTCATTATCCTTCAAGAAATATTCCAGCTCTGATTTAGGTGTGACGCCTTTGCTGCTAGGGTTTCACTGGTGTTCTATGCTTCTAGGGCTTCATTGGTGTGGCTAGGGGTTCGCTGCTTCTTCCCTGGGTTTAAGGACTGCTCCTTTCACTTATTCTACAGATTGTGTGGTGGGCCGTGAACTTGTTTGTGCTCTAGGGCTGGGTTGTGAGACTGTCCTTCAGCTAGGACATAACTATGACCTAATTCGTGACTGTGTGTCTCTCACCCAGCGTGACTCTACGTCTCTCATCCAGCGTGACTGTGTGTCTCTTGTTCAAGCACGACTGTGCGTCTCTCATCCAACGTGACTGTGTGCCTCTTGTTCAAATGTGGTTATGTGTCACTTGTTCAAGCGTGACCGTGTGTCTCTCATCCAACGCGACTGTGCATCTCTCATCCAGCGTGGTTGTACATCTCTTGTTCAAACGTGACTGTGTGTCTCTTGTTCAAGCATGACCATGCGTCTCTCATCCAATGTGACTACGTGTCTCTTGTTCAAGCATGACCGTGCGTCTCTCATCCAATGTGACTGTGTGTCTCTTGTTCAAGCGTGATTGTGTGTGTCTCACTTGCCAACGTGAATTTGTGTCATTTTCCAGCGTCACTGTGTGTCACTTGCCAACGTGAATTTGTGTCATTTTCCAGCGTCACTGTGTGTCACTTGCCAGCGTGACTGCGTGTCTTTAGCGTGACTATGTCTTCTCTGCTGGTGTGACTGTATTGGGCATGACTGTGTCTCTTTGATGGTGTGTTACCAAAGCTTGAGTAAACGATTGAAGTTTCTCTTCCGTTTGACTAAGAATCTGAGGTTTGTATCATTACTGCTATAACTATCTTAAACTCTCTTTCTCGAGGTACATCATTTGTTCACCTAGGTGACTTGTCCCTTCGGTGACAAGATCAGAACCTAAAAGTATCTAAGTTGAAGGTTGATCGAAAACAATCCTAGATTAGTTACTGTTCTTTACTACTGTTATTTCCTGTACATTATTATTGTTTTATCAGTTATAATATTGTTACTGTACATGGGATTTGGTAAATCATCTCAAGGACCAACTTTAACGCAGTGACCAGTGGAGTGTTAAAGTTAAAAGAGATGGAAATTATTTTTGAAGTTATTGCAGTAGTACTGTTTTGGATCTAACTTTGTTGTTTTAATTATGTTTATGAATTAAAGCATAAAAAGTTTAATTGCATATATCAAACCCTAAACTAACCCTAATCTTTAACATGGTATCAAAGCGAGGTTTGTAACTAACTCTGATTTTACAACCTATCAGAGTCTACAAAGATCCTAAGGTAAGGGTTTGAGTACTAAGCAAATTTGATCTCAGAAATCCTTGGTAAAGTTGGCAAAGAAGAGTTTAGGAGAAAAGAGATTTCTAATTAAAGTTGGATGGCCACACACAAGCATGAGTTGGCTGGAAATAAGATGTATGGATCTGCTACTCCATGTTCTAAACATGACATCAGAATTATGAACTTGATCCCTTAAAGGTTATGTCAAGTAAAGAAGGTTAACTCAGGTATGTATTTCTGAGGTAAGTGTGCAGACAACTAATTCTCTATGTGACTTGATCATGGGCTTGCATGATCAAAATACCTTCTAGGTTGATTATCTTGTAAAAGGTTGTATGTAGCATTGATCAATGTAATCTGAGTTCACGAGTTTAAAATTCATCCATATATTTATCTTGACCACATATCTAAGGTTCTGGTCTAAGCTAGATTGTGCTAATACGTTTGCAATCCTGTATAAGGATGATATGATAACATTGCACAATGATTGTCTAAAATAATCTGTGATCTCTGCATAAGGACAGATATAAAGAGGGATGACCTTCAATCCCAACTTGTTTTCATGTATTGTCATTTATGAGATTGATATGCTCTTGATGGCATCTAAATAGTTGCTGAATGATAAGACTATGTTTTTATGTGAAATGGACATTGATTGCTGCTGAATATCGGACTGAATAACAAGTGATCTTGTTTTATGCTTAGAGTTAAAAGCAAAGTTTCAAAGGGATCTGAGTACTTAGGTACAGAGGGAGTAAGAAACTCCCCAAAGTGCAGTATCAGTTATGCTAGATGTGCATCCTCCCAAGTGTCAGCACTAAGACAACAAAAGAGAATCTTCCAAGCATTTATTCCTTACTAGAGTGGAACAACTAGTAAGTTCAGAGATCAAGAGGGAGCCAAATGTGCTCCTCAATCCCCAGCAGAATATGGGATTGCAAAGAGAAGTTGTGATCTCCCTTGAAGAAAGTTTTCAGAATCCTCCCCAGTGATATAGACATGGAAATAAGCCCAGTCCACGAGTCCTCTCTCTTGGATGAGCAGATGAAGGAGGTCAGGGAGTCTTCAGTTGATCTCTTTGAGAAACCTATTGAAGGTTTCATGATTGATATCTCATATGGGCCACATCACTGTTTTAGAAACCTCCATTTATGAGGAGGCAGCCAAACATCAGGTTTGGAAGATGTTAAAGGACCTGTGGAAAGTGGTTCTCAGCTAGCAAGGGAAGTCAGTTATAACTTCCATATGGATCTGTAAAAGATCAAGCTTCTTGCTGACAGTTAGAGCTGTTTGGACTCTGGAGCTCTCTGAAAAAATTCTTGAGGACTAACTGTACTACATTTTTGTGTTTATCTTGGAATTTATGCATTTGCTTGATCTCTAGATAAAGAAGATTACAGTTGTGTATTTCTGTTATAAATTGAACTTCAGGGCAGCCATTGTTTTTGTTTGAGGAATAGATAAAGCAATGGCTGAGATACAAGTAAAAATATCAGAGAGTTGCATCATGTTTTTGTTTGAGGAATAGATAAGGCAATGGCTGAGGTAACAAGTAAAAATTTCAGAGAGTTGCATCATGTTTTATGTCTCTTTCCTTTTTTTTATGTATTTTGTATGCCTCTATTGTTCTGTCTTTTTCTTTTGTTCTTCTGAAATATATATTTAGGAATGTAAAGTAGGATTGGCAGCAGATGCTGTACATAATGCATTGGTTCATTATGTAAAAGTTTTTTTTTCTGTTACAGGTTACCCAGACCCTGGAAAGGAAAAATCAACGGCTGGAGAATCTGGAAATACGTTTGAGAGAATTACAGAAGGTGGCAAAAGTTCCTTTGATTTGCTTGTACTCCATTTTTCTAACATTTTAGATGTGCTTAACATCTTGTCTCCTGTGATAGTGTCTATAATATCTCACTTTGGGTAGTACTTTTTTCAGGAAAATCATGGGCTAATGAAAGATGTAGCAAAAATGAAGCAAGAGGTGGAAGATCAGAAGCTTAAGTGTGCGAGGACAGGGATTAAGGAAGTCTGAGCAAATAGGTAGTGTATAGCCTTTTTTTAGCATTATATGGACAAAGATTTGATTACCTGTAACAGTAAATTTTAATTTTAATCGCACAGAGGGAGGAGATTTTCTTGGTCATGCAATGCATTTTACTTCTAGAAGTTAAACAAGTTGCCAACCTTGACTAGATTCTGGGGTAGTGTCTACCTTTGCTGCAATAATCCTCACTAATAATCTCATATAACTCAGCATGCATATCTTGGAAAGGTGAAATTCAGACAAATATCCTTCGAGATGTTTCTCTATTCATGCCAAGACTGCGAATTAGTCATACATTTTTGTGTGTTTCTGTAAAGCATATAAAATGTATTTGATTTTCAAAATGAAAGAGATGCAGTCGGCAGTTCATATGATTCTGTAATCATCAACTGAAGGTACCTTTTGGCCATAAATGCTCTTTCACTATCTATTCTGATTTGGTGAACCGAAACTGGTAAAGGCTCATGGAGACTCAAGTATTTATACTTTGGGAGTAGTGCCATGAACCTTTGGGAAGTTGAGTCTATAGATGATATTCTTTGTGCATATATGCTTTTGAAAATCCTCCTTTTGTTGTCATTAAAAAGAAAGATTCCTGCCTTCAATTGTTGCTACTCCTATTTGATTCTTTCCGCCATAATTCAGAAATAGCACCAACAATATGTATGGCCTTTATAGGTTGCTATTTTACCTTGATTTCCTCTCCTTTGCTTTATTAGGATCGTGTACAAGAAGCTGGGATAAAGGGGTGCTTTCACTAGAAGTGGTTTTATGAGATAAGCCCAATTGTTTGGATAATTTTTTACTGGTATAATCCTTCGATTTTTAATAGTTAAGTGGGCTAGCTTGAGTGGTTGGGTGCATTGAACTTCATGTAGGAAGTTTTGGGGTTGATCCCTTGGCTGGCTGCCTATATTGTGTGCTTCAGACAATGTCATTACCAGGGCCCTGCCAAGTTGGACACTGTAATCAATGCTGACAGGTTTACACTGAGTACCATCCGTGAAATGTGGGAAAGTGCCTGGGTCTCTCTGCAAGGTTTTTCTTGGAAAAAAATACAGTATTTCTTTGCAAAGATATAATAGTTGCTTGCAAAAATATTCAAAGTTAATAATTGCAGTACTGTTTAAGAATTAGTTGTTTTTTATCACAAAATCCCTTTATTTGCTTCTAGTATGGGCTTCTGTTTTCTTTGTTTATTTAGGGAATAAGTAGAAGATGTTTAATCTTGCAGGTCAAGCTTTGACTGTTTGAAAATACCGGTTTTGTACTTCAGTGATTAGAAGATTGCTTAAAGGCGACTTCATGTCTAGAGCCTTGTACTGGTGCAAAAAGTGGGCAGTTCCTTGACTAACAAAGGACTTCTGTGACATAACATAGAGCAGATGAAGGAGATGGATATTGCTGATTGGAAGCTTATTGTGAATATTGATTGAGGCTTTTTGGTCTCAACCTATTTGCCCCCATACTGTAAACAGATTATTTGGTCTGTATATTTTGCAACATAGGACTCAAGATTTATAACTTGGACAAGAATAAATGTACAGAACACAATTTAATCTGCCAACTTGATTTTGATGTTAATACGTAGCCCTAAAAACATCACTAACATGTCTTGTGTTGTGGAACAAGTTGTTTGTAAATATGTTTCATGAAGATGAGAACCGGGAAACAAGAACCTGCAATGAACAAGCAAGCTAGAAGTAGCACTGTTTTAGGTTTGTACATCTCTTGTACGAAGCAACTTGATTTTGATTTTAACAAGTTGAAAATTCATTTTAAATGTACTACAGGGAAAATGAAGTAACAAATTTGGGTGTTCAAAAGGTCAAAAATGTCGAAAAATACAACTGTAGACTATTATATAATTTAGAAGCCATCTGATGATCATCTTGGCAGTTATAGGTAGCTTGTTGAGAACAAAAATTGTCTGAGTATGGAGTCCCCATATACATCTGTGCTTGAGAACTCATGTTCTACGGTTTGTTTCAATATTTCAATCAGCACCCTAGCCATAGAAAAGTACAAGCTTGGTGCATGCATATACAACAGTTAGTTCTACTACAATCTGAGTCATCATGTACCATAATCGTGGCTTGGTTATATGAGTTCTTTCAGCTTGTGGCTTAAAGGGGTTGATAATGTGTTTCCAAATTGATTTTATTTTTTCCAAAGTTTTTTTTTGGGAAGCCTGCAGAACTTGAATCAGATTAATGCAGAGAATAACAATGTTCCATTGAATCATATTAAGTCTCACCTTGCTTGGTGGACCTGGTTCTTCTCTGTAACACTTGATCTTGTTGCAACATTACAAGCTATGTACATTCTGGGCTTCTTTTACAAAAAAGTGAGTCTTATGTGATCAGATATGTACATATTGGGCTTTTTTTACAAAAGAAAGTGTCTGATGTGATCAGATATGTACATATTGTTTTCTTTTAAGTGGGTTAGCCAAAAGCTAATAGGGTTTAGCCTTGAAATCCCTTAAAGCGACCAGAATCGCCAAGAGCGTAAATCCTATCAGAATTGCCACTTAGGCCTACAACATTAAAGCTACCATCCTCAAAAGCCGCTTGGTATAGAAGCATAACAACCATAAAGACTTGCCATCAAGGCAGAAAAACAAGTGATCACACAAATTTGTAAAAATCAATTAGAAGTCCCGAGTTTGAGAGTAAAAAATGCGTATGGTATAAAAACTCTTCTAAAAAGTCCAAGGATCAAGAGCCAATTTGTCTCAATGAAGGTTTTGCCTTTGTGCAAATGGATGGGGGCTCACCATAAGGAGTGTTCATTAAAAAACGAATCAATCTAAAACCTTGGCCCATCTAGTTCAAGAATAGCTTGATAGTCTCCCAGGATTTCCAAATGCTTTGAGAAATAAAGGTCCCTTTCACTTTAACCATAACAGACAACTGGACTCCAGAAATCAATCTTTTCCAATATGCAATAGAAAGTAAATATCTAACACTAAAGGATCAGACCTCGTACCTTATTCCAGACGGTTGAAGTAGATCCCTGTTGAGCTTTCCAACTTTAGCTTGAATTGATAAATTGCTTCCTCAACAACAAGTAAACAATACAAGCATACTATATATCATGGTGTTAGATCTATTCTAGCATATATAATCAACAATGTACAAGCATTTGAAATAATTCCATGGATAAAATATTCATTCAAACACACATTATTGGACAGGAAAAGATATTTCTATTAATATAAATCAGAGATTACAATAGATACAACTTCTGACGACACGTTTGTGAACCGGAGACACTGAATCCCCCACTTGGGCCTCCACCACCTCAATCCTCCATCTCTCGATAGCAAGTTCACAAGCAAAAGGCAAGCTTGGGAAGAACACAAAAGTGCTCCAAGGGACAAAGGGATGCAGACTCGAGCATAAGTTCCGGCAACAATGGACTATAGTTTTTTTGCTCTTAATTTTCTCATATGCATTCAATGTACCATAGAGTTCCTTATATAGTTTTTCAAAGGGGTAATGAAAGGTCGAAACCGAGTGATTTCAAGGCATATGGAAGGCCAGGAGTCAAGTGAGTCAGATCCATGTCAAGGAAAACTCCAAAAGGATTTGGATTTTGTACACATCCCGATGTACGCGGTTTTAGTGGTCAAACCCGCGTATATACGCGATTAAGGGTTTAAAAGTCGCGTGTATCATTTTTCACATGTTTTTAGGGATGGTCAGGGAAACATCAAAGGACAAAAAATGGTCCACGGGGTCTAAGGAGTCTGCAGCGAGACAGGGGAAGGCCATACAAAATGTGATTCACCTAGAGTGGTAAAATCGACTATAACAGATGCCCCCTAATGTGTGAGGCCAGAGGGGTCGTACGATGGCCGAAATACATTATAAGTCCATCCCAGAAGTGGTGTGATGAAGGATCCCAAATGGAAGACCAGCCACCCAATCAGCATAGTACAATAATACAACTCTGCACATAACTACAAATACATATAGCAGTCCCGGATACATAAGAGTACAATGGCCATGAATAGGCATGATACAAGATATCACATTAGTGGTCATCACCACGTACAATATACATAGATCAGAATCTCCATGATGAAGATATACAAAGGACCATGATCTCCATAATGGTTGAAGATATATAACAGATCAAGATCTCCATAATGGCTGGAAATGTCTAACATATACTGGAATCAAGTCACAAGAGCTGAAATCTCATGAACAATGGCACGATCAAGGAGGTAGCATATAAGAGATGCCACCAATCTGGAAAGTCTTCTACACAAACCGCTACGAGTACAAGTCCTACTATGTGAATAAAGGTGTCGAGGTCGAACATAGTAGTCCATCGTCTAATTACCGGTCATTGATGTATACCGTTAACAGACGCGAGATCACCCATCGATAATGAAAATGGGAATCAAGGTACTAGATTGCAAACTAACAAGTGTGAATAAATGTGTTGAGGTCGAACACTTAAGAGGATCCATTGATCAGGGGACATTGATGTATTCCCAAAGACTGTCGATGGCGAGAGAACCTGCCACTGATGACTGCAAGTCTCAAGGCACTCAAACTGACTATAGATTCCAATCCCAGAATAAATGATCTGAAGTCGATGGGATGAAATCCGTTGGAAGGAGGGCATTAAGGCATCCCCCATCATCCAACACGAGGTACTCAGCAAAGCTGCATAATGTGGAAGGACTCGATCATAAGGTGCTCAAAGTAGTAACTGTACCGGGAATGGCCGACATGCAAAGTCAAGATAATTGAGGAATGGCCGACTTATGCTTCAACTTCCTTTGAACAAGAGCATAACGGTGTATGGTGATTGAATAGAGGCAACATAGACTCTATATACAAACTGGGACATCTCTGCGACACAGGAGGCATCGACAGAGGCTCCATAGGGACTGGAAGTTTAACCAATCGGTGGAGATAAACTCAGATAAACAAGTACAGCTCCTAAAGTCAAACTATAACCCAACCAATGGATGTGATATACAGTGCTCTGTTTGAAGGCGACACGACTCGACATCTACCAAAGATAACATCTTTCCTTGTCTAGCTTTTTGGTTTTTTTATTTTTTTGGACTTTTTCTAATATTTAAAAAGCTTGAAAAAGAATAAAATTGCTTTATAGTTACAGACTAGGAGGAGACGAGTGTCATAGGGGCAAACAAACTAGTTCCAAGCAATGGAACATACCAATGCTCAATGCAAGGACACATGTGTAAGATATTGACACTCGGGGGAAAATCTCTTCTCAATAAAAAGGGAATCAAGCTGCAAATGATATATAAAATGGCTCTGCATGGCTAGACATGAGACAAGCTCGGGCTATATGGCTGAAGCGCAATGTCAGGGAAGCCGGCATAAAGCTCAATAAGGCAGGCAAAGCTCATGATAATGCAATTACAACTTGACATAAGGGAGTCCTGAGGGAAATAGGCCAGCAAAAGATCAAGAGGAGTATGAGGCTCTTGGGAAATGTCATGGCGATACTATACAACGGACTCCCAGACCTAAGAGAGGACTCACAGCATGGGTACCAAATGCAAAAGGGAGATAACTAGGACACCCATGTATATGAAAGCTCTACCGTTCACATAACATCACTTCTAACAACAGCATGAAGGTTCTGTGATACCATGGAATGGGTTCGTACCTAAGGTTAAGATGGAATGGTCATAAGGCAATGCATAAGTGCAAGCGAATGTGAAATCCTAACCTATATGCCAGTTCAAACATAATACCTCTGATAGGCACGAACGGGTCAAAGCCTCGAAGAGAGTGTACAAAAACTGGACCCTACATGACAACCATATTAGTCCAAAACAACCCGAAATAGTCAATAAAGAATCCAAACTATAGGATATAGGGAGGAATGATCATGACAATAACACCCAAAGGAAACAATGCGGTGAACGATGGGACATAAAAAAGAAAGTAAGGTATAGACCTAACGTTCATGCATCCACCACCACCCCCATGAGAGTGACCACCGGTGTAAAGACCGAGCGAAAGGAATAAAAATCCTCCACAAATGGAGTAGAGGACAGAATGTAACCACTTCCAAATATATGAGCACGGTAAGGGGCTGTGATGCCCCCAAGTTTGACACCAGGGTCCATACTAGGACCAAGGATAGGTGATAGAATACCAGGCATGCCGAAAATAAAAGGACCCAAACTCAAAAGAGCATAAATATACTCAAGTAATTCCGATCCCAAAGGCCAACTAGAGCACACAAAGCACACTCCTAAGAAAATCTACAGCCAAAATACAAGCAAACCAAGGGGAGGATATGTGAGCTCCCGAATGTAGCAGGTATGTCTCGCCTAGGAGAGGCTCGAAACTTCCATACACTACAAGCGGAGGTACATAACCAATTATAGTGGCCCTTAGCTTCAACGCATAAAGCGACTATGCTGTCCGACCTCTACCTGGCCAGGACACCCGCAGAATAACCCCTGCAAAGTACCCCCTCGATAACCTAGGTAAGGCAACTAAGGTCACCTCAATATAATCAATGCTCAAGCGGACAGTCGTAGGCGGGATTGACCGTATGGGCAGGGTAGCAAAGCCCGAAACTCTCGAAAGAGCCCCCAGATACGAATACAATCCTGGAAATATCTCCGGTGCTACTCAGTTATGACTAAGGGTCATCCCAATCAATAACCGCTCACACTGTCTCGTGCTTAACTCCCTTTTGAGAGGAGGATCTCGAGAAACACTGGTTATACCAAGGATTTCACACACTCACCTAGACAAACACATACATGTTGTTGTTTAGTGGTCTTGGAGAATTTACTCACAATGAACTATTCCAAGACCCTAAAACTTAATCCTGTTGGTGCACCCTATAAAAGAAAAGAGTGTAGTTCATTTTAATTAAGCGTTGATTTTAATTGGCTATAATTACTCAAAGGGAAATGGCCGTGCAACTAGTGATATGAAGACTCAACAGTGAAATAAAAGTGCACACCATAACAAACAATGCTAAGTGCAATATTTGTCAAATGAAAAATAGGGTATGCCACTACATGAGATGCATAAATATATATTCCTTTACAAATGCCAATGCAATCCTTCCTATATGAAAGCCTAAACACAACTCTCATCCAAGCAATCCAATGCAAGTACCTCCTCAAATCCATATCTAAGATGCAACTAAGAGTGAAACTAATTTGTATTTTTCAATATAAAAGAATGAAAAATGCAATAAAAGTCATCTAAAACTCTCAGTCTCTGCAGCAAGTATAAAAGACAAGCCCAGCAAGACACCGAAACAAAAAAGAGTAATGCACTAATGACAAAACAAAAAGGATAAATGACTAAAACTACTTTCAAAGAAAAATCAATGAAAAAGCGGTCTCTGGTCACAAAAGAAGCATCCAACAGACAACATCAGACCCAAGGAAGACCCAACCACACTCACAACCCACCCAACAACTTCCCACAACATCAAACTCACCAAAAGGGAGGATGTACGCCACTGTTTAAAGAACAACTGCATATATACGTGACTTTTGGCCAAAAACCTGCGTGTATACGTGGATTTTGGCCAAAAACCTGCGTGTATACGTGACTTTTGACCAAAAATCCGCGTATGTACGCGACTTTTGGCCAAAAACCTGCGTATACAGAGAAGGAAATGGTAAAAAGCAGGCCAAGGGTCAAACCAATAAAGGGGAGTGTCAATGGATAAACATACTATAAAATGCAACACAGAAACAAGGAGAACCAAAGAGCAAGTCAATAATATCAAGCCCATTGTGCCCGCAAACCCCAAATAAAAACAAGGAACATCCCCAGCAGAGTCGCCAATTCTGTTATGGAGAGAAATTCCTATGGCTTGGGGTACCGCAACAGACAGCTTGACTCCAAAAATCAATCTTTTCCAATATGCAATAGAAAGTAAATGTCTAACACTAAAGGATCAGACCTCGTACCTTATTCCGGACGATTGAAGTAGATCCTCGTTGAGCTTTCCAACTTTAGCTTGAATTGATAAATTACTTCCTCAACAACAAGTAAACAATACAAGCATACTATATATCATGGTGGTAGATCTATTCTAGCATATATAATCAACAATGTATAAGCATTTGAAATAATCCCATGGATAAAATATTCATTCAAACACACATTATTGGACAGGAAAATATATTTCTATTAATATAAATCAAAGATTACAATAGATACAACCTTTGACGGCATGTTTGCAAGCCGGAGAAACTGAATCCCCCACTTGGGCCTCCACCATCTCAATCATCCATCTCCTGATAGCAAGCTCACAAGCAAAAGGCAAGCTTGGGAAGAACACAAAAGTGCTCCAAGGGACAAAGAGATGCAGACTCAAGCATAAGTTCTGGCAACAATGGACTATAGTTTCTTTGCTCTCAATTCTCTCATATGCCTTCAATGTACCATAGAGTTCCTTATATAGCTTTTCAAAGGGGTAATGAAAGGTCGAAACAAAGCGATCTCAAGGCATATGGAAGGCCAGGAGTCAAGTGAGTCGGTCCATGTCAAGGAAAAATCCAAAAAGATTTGGATTTTGTACACATCCCAATGTACGCGGTTTTAGTGGTCAAACCCGCGTATATACACGATTAAGGGTTTAAAAGTCGCGTGTATCATTTTTCACATGTTTTTAGGGATGGTCAAGGAAACATCAAAGGACAAAAAATGGTCCAGGAGGTCTAAGGAGTCTGCAGCAGGACAGGGGAAGGCCATACAAAATGTGATTCACCTGGAGTGGTAAAATCAGCTATAACACCAAGATGACAATACGAGTTTGTAGATTTAGGCCCAGCCCTAGATTATTGCCCAAAGGAGCTCCTCGACAAGGGAAATCTCATTGGAGTACCTTTTAGGTTTCATTTCCCTTTTGTGCTTTACTAATCCATCTAGTGCACAAGGATTACTTATTTGAGTATGGGTTTTGATGATCCCCATGCCCCCAAATCCTTGTAAGCATAGTAGAGATTCTAGTTTACTTTGTGAGAACTATTACCAACCTCCATACTTGCTTAAAGGAAGCTATATAGAGACTTCCACAAATGTTGATATGCATGGCTTGAGGTGTTAGATTTTCTTAAGATTATAGCAATATATCTTAATTGCATTTATCAATAGGATCACTAGAAGATAGACAAAGCATAGAACAATAACACAAGTATTTTTCACTTGGGAAACCCAAATGGGAGAAAACCCAACAACCTTTGTTTAGAGATAATAATTATGAGATCAGAGTACAATGAAGAAAGAAAAAAGAAAAAAGGAAATGCTTTCCAAATATTGAAATCCTGAAAATAGTCTTCTTCTATAGTGTATGCAAACTTCTCTGAGCTGCTTTGTAGCTGCACTCTGCCAGAAACTGCGCACTTCACTTGTGCTGCTGCATTGTTGTTGTGTGTAATAATGAGGGGCGCCTCGTATTTATACTATTTTCCCACCCAGAAATTAACTGGGGCCGACTTCACTTGTGGGAGCAATATAATTTTATATTTCATAATTTATATTTTATTATTTTATTGTTGGCTTTTCACCCCAAGGCTTACATTGTTCTTTTCAATTCCTGAAGGAGGACAATAAGAATAGCTTCTGAATTTGCACAAACTCCAAAACTCTCTCTAAACAAGGAAGGTATTCTTCGGTCTTCATCAACATCATGATCATTTGGGTTTCATCTATACATCTATACTGTCTCTATCATCTCTAAATGTATTGAAGGCTGTCTTTATGAATTTGTTCTATCCGGATGTCTAAGACAAGATATTCTCCTACCTATCTGTCTCTACCGTCGATGGAATACTTCCATGCCTGGCTAGAGATCCTGGATGAGCAAATATGTATGAACATCTACTACTTGTTCGTCTCATTAGCCAATGGGGTACTCCCATACCTGGCTGAGAACTTGAACGAGTAAATGTGCACGAACATTTACTACTTGTTCGTCTCATCTGTCGATGGGTTACTCCCATACCTGACTGAGAACCTAAACAAGTAGATGTACCTATGCAACCACACGACCATCGGCTACCTATCCGACTCATCTGCCGATGGGATTTCTCCCATACCTGGCTAAGCACATGGATGAGCATAGGCACTTGTGTGAACTCGACCATCTACTACCTGTCTATCTCATCTGTTGATGTGATTTCTCCCATACCTGGCTGAGAACATGGACGAGTAGAGGTACCTGGGCAAAATTATGGTAAATGTCTCTCAGTCATCTCTCCCTCTCAAGGAGGGATACGTTCTCTTCTACTCCAAGTCTTCCACGAAAGTATTTAAGCTTCATCCTGGGAAGAGGCTCGGTGAGAACATCTGCAGTCTGGTCATCTGTCGGAATACACTAGAGCTCGACTGCACCTTTCTGCATCATATCACGTATGAAGTGATATCGAATCTCTATATGCTTCGACTTGTCGTGAAATACAAGATTCACTAACATCTGCACACAACTTTGGTTATCACAGTGAGTCACGATTGGCTCTGGAATATGGCCAAACAATCATGCAAGAATTTTATGAAGCCAAACTGTTTCTTGGGCTGCTGAGCTGGCAACCATCTCCTCGGCCTCTGCAGTACTGAAAGCTACTGAGTTCTGCTTCCTATTGTACTAGGAAATTACTACAGAACCCAACTGAAACAACATCCTGAAGTGCTCTTCCTATCTGTATTGCATCCAGACCAATATGAGTATGTAAACCCTTGCAATCTCAAGTCACAATCTAAATTATATTGTAGATCATATCCCACAGTGCCACATAAGTATCTGAGCACATGTTTTGCAGCAATCCAGTGAAGCTGCCTCGGTTCGTACATGAACCAACTGAGAGCATTCACAGCAAAACAAATATCTGGTTTGGTGTTCGTTAGATACATCAACGATTCGACCAACTGGCGATACATGGTGGGATCAATCAAATTTGAATTTGAAGAAGAATCCCTCAACTTCTTCAAGTTTGCATCCATCGGAGTAGCTATGGACTTGCAGTCCAACATTCCAAATCTCTTCAGTATATCCATGGTGTATTTTTCCTTGACCTAGGAAAATCTTCTTCTGCCTTTATGATACTTCTAATATGAAGAAGTAATGTATCAATAATGTCATTGAGAAATGTTGTCTTGACATCCGTCTAATATAGCTTCCATCTCATAGCTGAAGTAATAACAATGATCTGATGGAATTATATCGAGCGATAGGAGCAACCGTCTCATCATAATTGACTCCCTCTTTCTAAGAGAACCCTCTGGAAACAAATCTGGCCTTGTATTTTTCAATGCTATTATCTGCTCCATGTGGAGCTTCATGCTCCTTTGCATTTTGCATAATCTGTCGTGCCCATCTGGGTCTTTTCCGGCTTACTGCCATATCTTGTGGGAGCATCAACTAGCTCAACTGGATCAATGGAACTGATCAGTTTATTCATTTCTTCAAACTCCATCTTAATGTTTAGAGGGGGAAATGATCTCATCTCTTCATCGTCATCGATCTCCATATATGATCCTCTTCCTTTTTGGATAGCCATTTCTTCTTCAAAGGTTGCATCCTTCCTGACTTCGATTTGAATTGATCCTAGGATGTATATTCTGTAATCCTTTGAAGACTTGCGATATCCCACGAATGTTTCCTTCTTGCTTGAAGGTTTTAACTTGGGCACGTGAATGTAGACTGGAAAGTAATTGTCCATCCTGGTGATGCCCAGGTTCATCAAGGATCCTTCAATTGTCTTGTTCGAGTCACGACATCAGTGTCGTCAGGTTTCTATCATATGTAATAGACTAGAATCCTTGTCTTTGAGGGATAACTCCCTCTGTCTCTCAGAAGTCGGTTGAGTAAATCTTGTTGAAGCAACATATAGACCGACATTCGTAGATGCTTTTTGCTTCTGATCGCCAAATCTCTGCATGAGATTATTCTGGGTCTGAGAGTCATAATACATGCTTCTAGAGGCTTTTTGCTTTTGTTCCATCCGTATATCAATGGGATCACTTGTCCTTGTAGATCATGGCATTCCCTACAAGTCAAATCCCGTCAGATGGTTAGCAATATTTCATAATCAATGTATTAACAAAATAATGTAGGCAACCTTTTTGTCAATGCTTCGACACAACACACGTAAGGCCATTATCTGGATGCTTATGGTCTTCATTATAGCATATCATCAAGAGTGTGTACTACTCCAGTATGTTATAAAGGAGTCCTCATCCTAGATGGGTTGTGCAGCATGATAGGCTATTTAACTACCTAAATTTTAGGAATGTAGATCAACGCAACATATATTAAAAACCAACCAGATCTAATCTACTAGAGCTTGTAAAATCAAATACTTATTTTTTGTAGTTTTGTGGGTGGGCTCCCACTGTCAGGGTCCACTAGTTTTCATATGCTTGCTTGACAATCATCACAATTTGGATCTTCATATCATTTCTTAGAAGAAGAACTCCGAACGATCATCCTTCCTTGGCTCCTTGTGAGGAGGGTCTTCTTCTACATCAACAGTCGAAGCTTCATGCTTCCTTTTGATTGAACTTCGACAGCTACTGGCATAGTGACCGTATTTCTTGCACCTGTAGCACTGCATCTAAGATAAGTCATTTTTCTCTTGTTTCTTCTGATCTGGGGGAGGACTTGATCTTAGATCTTGGTGCTTGTGATTGGAGGACTTCCTTCCCCTTCCCTTGCCTTTCTTGGCATGAGATACAAATGCTTGATTTTCCTCAAGTTAAGTGCCATGAAGTCTTTGGCGTGCTGTGATTCTTGTTTCTTCCTGAGCGCATTTTGCCCATAGCTTATCAAATTTGGGCAACGTGGTCTGACCACTTATAGTTTGGATAAAAGACTCCTAAGATGGCGGGAGACCATTTAAGGTGGTCATGACGAGATCCTTTTCTTCAAGATTGTCTCCACTGGACTTTAGCTTGTCCCAGAGCTCAGTGATCCTCATGAAATATGAGGCAATATCCTTGGACTTCGTCATCTTCATGTTCGATAATTGATTCCTCAATGTGAGAGTCACATTGATGCTACTTTGTTCAAATAACTTCTTTAGAGTTTTGAACATCCTCCACGTCGTCGTTTTTTCTAAGATCTGAGGAACCAAGTGATCTCTAACTGAGTCCACTAAAATCCTCCTTGCTTTGGCATCATCCTTTCTCCAACGAGGTTTGTCTTCTCCAGCTTCTTGTTCTGGGACCTTTTCATTTACACATTGTAATAGGTCATTTTCTTCTAGTATGAGAAGAACCCTAGACTTCCAGGGGATGAAGTTGGAAGCCCCTTCCAAACGATCTTCAACCTTCATGCTGATCATCTTGACTACAGATCTGGATCTGAGACCTTAGAAGAGGCTAGGTCAAAAATGAAAGTTGGAGTTTTGGAAAACTAACTCCACAAATAAATGTTCCCTAGAGAGGCGAGTTGAGTAGAGGTAGAGTCGAGCCAAAACTGTGGAGAAAGTAGGTCAAAACTTGAAACCCTAATTTTTGTTGCAGCAATAGAATTAGGTTAAAATTGAAAATTCTCAGATTTGAATTTTGTATTACCAAGGCTCTTTTTCTGCCAAAAGGTTGAGTGAAGACCTTGAAAGATGAAACCCTAGTTTCGACAGGTTGCCGATAGAGTTTTGGCAATGGCTTCTTCTAGTCCTGCTCTGATACCATGTTAGATTTTCTTAAGATTATAGCAATACATCTTAATTGCATTTAGCAATAGGATCACTAGAAGATAGACAAAGCACAGAACAATAACACAAGTATTTTTCACCTAGGAAATCCAAAAGGGAGAATACTCAACAACTTTCGTTTAGAGATAATAATTCTGAGATCAAAGTACAATGAAGAAAGAAAAGAAAAATTTGGAAATGCTTTCCAAATATTGAAACCCTAAAAACAATCTTCTTCTGCAGTGTATGCAAACTTCTCTAAGCTGCTGTGTAGCTGCACTCTGCTAGAAACTGTGCACTTCACTTGCGCTGCTGTGCTACTGTTGTGTGTAATAATGAGGAGGGGTGCCTCATATTTATACTATTTTCCCACCCAGAAATTAACTGGGGTCGACTTCACTTGGGGGAGCAATATAATTTTATATTCCATAATTTATATTTTATTCTTTTATTGTTGACTTTTTACCCCAAGGCTTACATTGTTCTTTCTAGGGTTTGTATGAATGATTACAACAAGTTCAATTCCTGGAGGATGACATTAAGAATAGCTTCTGAAGTTGCACAAACTCCAACATGAGGGAACCTAACAAGAAGAGTAATAGACATGACTTGTAGCTATGATACAAATTTGGAATTTCGTAGCTAAGGTCATTTACTTGGTCAACCATTTTTTGATTTTATTGTCAATTCTTTTGGTGACCATCTCCCAAGGTTCTTTTGGGGATGCCTAAAGCAAAAGGGATACTTAGAAACTTGAATATATGCCTTGGCCAGGTCCATGTCTAGCCTTATTATGCTATCCAATTAGGAAGGCCTTGAGGGCTTTTTCTAGAAACCTAGTTTTTGGCCCATTGAATTTTGGATCCCAAAGATGAACAAAAGCTCTGAAGACAAATAATCCATCATAATGGCCATTGATTCTTATTCTGCCAAGATGGTGAGCAATGAATTGTCGACAATTAGTGCTCGTTCAATTGTCTAGTTCCATGGTCAACAAGAGGGATCCCTTTAATCAAACTTTGACCCAACCTATTAGAGATTCAGTAGCACAAGGCCTCTACGTAAAGTGCATGGGATAATAGACATACTTTTTAATAGACCAAAAGAGGTCCAGTTCTTTTAATCTACATTTTGTTGATGGATAGACATATCTCTACCTCTAAGAAAAGATTTTCTACAACTCTAAGGTAAAGGTGGCAAAAGTAGAGAGGCCTTAAGCATGGTCGGGATGAAGGTCTACTTGGCCCTATCAATGGTCTTTTCACAGTGAATTTTATGAAGGGAGTGGAGAAGCATGAGTTTATGGCCTACTCCATTATTTCCCATCCTGGGAGTGATATTGTCCAAAATATAGCATCCCTCAATGAACCATGTTTGTTCTAGACGGATGATCTTAGGTAGAATATCCTCGACACAAATTGTTAGGCTTTGGCTAGACTCTTGTAAGAGATATTGAGGAGGTTGGTTGACCTTCAACTAGTGATAGCTTTAGCATCCTTAGGTTATTATCAAGCTTTTTTGGCATCCATGCTTCATTCAATTTGCTAATTTTCCAACTTGAGCTCAAAGTTAAATAGACTTTTGTTGCATAAACAAGAATCATGTAGACATTAATGTTGAAGTAAATTGGCAAAACTTTGTTCCTTTAACTAAAACAAAAAGTAGCGTTTACCACCTTGTATTAGGCTACTACCTTCATATTTATACAACACTATTATAGAGACATGACAATGATTAATTGTCTTGGTACCTTTGTTTGCTCCTTAAGTGCGAGTGGGAACTTCAACAACCATTTTTTAGGTAGGTTAGCCTTCTCTTTGGGGAGGGGGGGTGCCTTTACTAGCATTTGGGGTCGCATAATTATTTTGCAATCTTCATCTTTGGTTTTCTTTGGTTTTCATCTTCTTTTAATTGAATCTTGTACGTGCAAATATAAACATTGTGTTTGTTGAAGTCCATATAAAAAAGTCATCATTCATCTGAATACATGGTTTGCCAGTCGTCGTATATGTTGGTTGCATAGGAAATTTTTTCTCGTAAATGGTTCATCAACAATTCTTAATCACAAACCTCCTTGACATTCCCTTTCATCAACATCAATCATCTTGTTTTTTTTTTCCTTTAAACATAACCACATCTTAAGTTTTTTGGGTGACCCTTAACCATTACAATTCTCAAGTGGTTTTTGACTCACTACCAACCATTCATAATACCAAATGGTTTTTGGTTGACCATAGACCATCAACAATCAAGTTATGGGGGTATATTTGCCTTATGGAGGCTTCCAACCATTACATAATTGTTTAACTCAAGTACATGCAAAAACACTTCATCATACATGTTCATCTTAGGGTAATCTAGCCCTTTTACATGGACCATGACCATCTTTTTACATCATCAAAACAACATTATCAAGGAGGATTATTAAATTAAATTTTTTAGGGATTTTATTCTCCATGGATTCATTTTAATGGGATTTGCATCTTGATTTTTCAACACACGATATTATTTTTCACTACTTAATTCGTACCTTGCTTTGCTGCTCCTTTTTCTTTTCACTTTCATTGTGCTCCTTTTTCTTTAATATCCCCTACCTCATGCTTCTTTTGTTCATGTGTAGGGCCACGCCTTCTTCCTTCTTCTTTGTATTCCTCTTTCATCTTCTTTTGCTTCCTTCTATTGTCTTTTTTTTGTCTTGCACAATGCTTCCTTTGATTTTTCCACTAAAATACTTGCATAAAAATTTATTTTTGTTGGGTTTCATCAAGGTACAACAAGATACCTATGACCTTGATTCGACAAATTTAATAAACATGCCACCATCATACATAACTTCATCAGACCTTTAACTTTGACAATTTAAATGATTTTGACTCATTTGACTTTGAATTTACTTTTGTCCAAAGTCTCAAGTTGGGCTTTAACCTCAATTTCAACTTTAGTTTTGGCTTTGACTCAACTTTGACTCAGCCATTAATTTTGAGTTGATTTCAACTCCTTACCTCAACAAACTCTCATGCCATTGAGTTATTATATTTGTTAATTCATTCTGCATAGATATCGTCTTATCATGGAGAAAATCGTTATTGAGAGGTCAATATTGCTTCCAATGCTTCAATTGTTTAATACCCCATGTTCATAACAATGATCTTAATTAGATCACAGTCAAACGAGGATTATAAATGGTGAATAAATATTCACTTTAATCCTTTTGATGCCATTAAATGCCATAACTACCAAAATTGTTGAAATGAACTTCTTAGGTCTCCTATGTGATTTGTAAGTTATACAAGGCATATACAAGATTCATTATAGACATATAATCCATATCTCCTAATCAATATAGGAGAAAATGATTTCCCAATTAAAAATTATACTTGTTTTCTCTCTCTCCAATTTCATTATAGACATATAATCCATTTCTCCTAATCAATACGGGAGAAAATGATTTCCCAATTAAAAATTATACTTGTTTTCTCTCTCTCCAATTGGCATTTATTTGGCATTGCTATTAGACCTTCTCCTTTGACTATAAGGCTACCTTTCTTATTGTCCAAATGCTTGTAGATCTCTTATTTGCTTCCTCAAATGTTGTACTCCAGTTGACGAGCTTTGTTTCTTCCTCATCTTGTAATTCGTGAACTATTTATGCTTTCCTTACTGATGTTGAGGATTAGATATATGCCAATAATAAAATCATTCACATACATAAGAAAGGAACATTAAGAGTTTACACCAAGAAACCCTTGAAAGGAAATTTTGTATTCAAACATTCCATTCCTATTCCCATGTGTATTCAATGGATCCCTTTATATATAGTAGGTGACCATAACAATTTGGCATAATAAGATATTCAATTCAACCATCTCCATAATTATTTCCAATATCTCTCCCTAAATCTTTCAATGGATCATGTGAGATCCTCATACCTAGCTTCTCTTTTTGTACTCGTTGGTAACACATTATACAACTTGATGAGAACTTTATACTCATAACAAGAACTCTACCCATAAAAACTCATTTTTTGTGTCAAAAACACCAAAAACAACGACTGAATCGAAAAGTGGTGCTACCAGTAGCACCCATCTTTTTTGGGAGAAGGGGTGCTAAAATTACAACGTATTGAAACTTCGACTGGTGTCAGTGTAATCAAAACCCTAAATCACCCTCATTTTTTATCAAGGTTAAAATTTCATAATGTCTAAAACTTTATCCTTGACAACCAAAGTCATTACAACAAAAATGCCAAAATCAAGTGCTTAATTGAAACTTACACGATACCATCACCACCCCTTTCTTTCATCAGAATCACAATTACAGCCATTTCAAAATGATGCATGGCTAAAAAAATATTAAATTTATATTTTTCTCTTAAAAGCAACAAAATTAAAAACAAAATAATTTAAAAAAAAAATCAAAATTCAAAAACATTTTTAATAAAAACAGTAAAAATGAAAAAATAAAACAATTTTTTTTAAAATAAAATTTAAAAGAAAAAACTTAAAAAAACAAAACAACAATAAAAATTAATAAAATTAATAAAAATCAAAACAAAACAAATAAATATATATAATACAATATATAAAAATAAACTTATAACATATAAAAACCCCCCGAAAAAATTAACATATACCAAAAACATATTAAAAAATACAATATAAATACATATAAAGCATATAACAAAACCACGTATAAAAATAAAACATATAACAAAAAAAATACATAAAATTAAACATATAAAAACAAATAACATATTAAAATAAAACAAATGTGAAAAAAAAACATATAACATATTACAAGAAACATGTAATAAACCTAATATATTAACCATAAAATAAAAGCTTAACACATAACTTATGAAATAAAAGCGTAATAGATAATATATTAAGAAAGATATATAACGTAAATTAATGTGGGGGTTCGATGCTCAGCATCAAGCTGCTACCAAGGCGTTATCACTTTAAAGTGGTGAGTCAACATAGAGGCCTACATTGATAAAGGCTATGCGTTAAGTTTATTTCATGTTTCATATGGGTGTGGGTGTAAGTTAAACTATTGATCATAGAGTAAGCTAGCTCGGGAGCAAACTTCCCTCATCGGACGGAGGAGGAGCAAAGTTAGCGTTGACTTTGTTCCTCCTCCGTCCGATGGAGGGAGGTCTGCTCTCGAGCTAGCTTACTCCATTGATCATTTGCACCCGAAATTTGGTAAGTTTTTTTTGCCAAAATCTAATGGAAATTGTTCAATAGTTTTTAGTGATTGGAATAGTATAGGGTTTTGAATCCATTTATGTAATAAAAATTGCAATTTCAACACTGAAAATCTCATTTTTAACAACAAATTTAGGCCAAACTTACCTAAAAAATAAAAATGATCTAAAGTTTAGCCAACTATGTTTTTGGTTTTGTATTTTAAGTTGTTTTTGTTATATAATTTCTTATAATTTTTTCTTATTTTTATATATATATTTTTTAAATATTTATGTTTTTTCTTATTAATATTTTATTTGATTTTGATTTGATTTTAGTTTTTTATTTTTTTTTTTAACAAAAAATGGTTCTTTGTAACGTTTTTATTTATTTAATTTGAATGACTTCAATAAAAATTAGGTTATTTTATTAACATTATTCGTTTTCGACTTTTTATTTTTATTTTTGAATTATTTTGTTTTTAATTGAAATTATTTTTTTAATGTTTGTTTTAAAGTGATTTCAAAAAAATAAAAATTAATATTTTTTTGGCCACGTACATATTTGAAATACCTACCATTATAACTTAACAAAATAAATGAGTGTTACTGGTAGCACGTATTTTCAATTCAAGGGTTGATTTTAATTTTTTCGTTGCAATTACTCGGGATGTGAAGACCACTATTTTAAACATTATGAAATTTCAACCCAATAAAAAATGAGAGTGATTCTAGAGTTTTGTTTGCACCAACATAGAGTGGGGTTTCCAAAAAGTTGTATTTTTTATCATTGAAAAAGAAACGGGTGCTACCGGTAGCATCACTTTTCGACTTGGAGGTAAAAATACCACTAAATGCAACCTATAAAAAAACGAGAACTATTTAGAGTTCTCGTAAGCTGTATAATGTGTTTGGTCCATACATAAATTTTTATGCATTCTATTTCATTAAATATTATAGTGTTTGGTTGGATAAATTGCAAAGAATAAGGGCTAATGCATATGTTTAGAATGGTCGAAAAATAATATTTATAAGAGTAACTTTTATTTTAAGAAATGTTTCTATGATAAAGGATTATTGATTTCACACTTAACTTCTCATAGCAATTTTTTTTCAGATCTCTTGGCATTGCTTTTGCCACACACAATCTATGATTTATGTATTAAAGTAGAATCTCAACAAGCTTAAAATTTAGAAGGCCAAATGAGTGTTTGCTTGGATTCTAATTGTTCGAGTGAGAGTGACTACCCCTATGGGTTGTGCAATTGATTCATCCAAAATTAATGATCAATTTGGATATGGAACCCATTAGCACTCCTTGCACCTTCACCTTGCAACCTTGATGTTGCAATCTCATTGTTTCACATGCAACCTAGGGGTTTTTCCCCTTGCAAGTTCTCCACAATATATGAAGGTGTGTCATGGCCATCTTATAGCCTTCAAATTACATGCTTTTATGCTCTTGTAACCTAGTCTTATATCTCCCGCACTCTTTGCCTTGGTACTTGATTGTGCTTTCTCTTCGTAGGGATTTTGTGGGTATGCAACCCCACCTTGCAATCTTTTGGAGATAAAACCATCTTTAGTTTTATATTTAGTATCCTGCAATTTTTTTGAAAAAAAAAATCGTATAATGTTGCAGTGCCCAATTCCAACATAGAGTAATATTTGAATATTTGCGACATTGAGTTGGGTGAACTCAATGCCCTTACAAATTCAACTTGTTCAACCATAGCCTTTTTAAGAGTATGTTTTGTTTGACATGTGAACACCACACAATATCAATAACTCATGATACTTCATAGGTTTCATTTTACAACACAATCTCGTGACTCTAGACAACCACATTACTTCATCAAGGCACCTTAAGTATGACATGATGTGAAACTTTTAGACCATCTAACCATAATAGCATTTTAATTTAAATGAGATGATACATTTATATCTTCAACATGACCAAGGAAGACTTTGTGACCATGTTTTGCACCAACTACATTATATGTAACTTTACAACCATATTGTTGACTTGCCTTACTCAAGCACATCGCAGTGTCATACATTGGCATTGGAGGACACATGCCTCTCGTAGCTTCAGAACCATAATTGCATTGATTAGACAGAAGACAAAACCCATTGAACACTAAATGGAACATTGAGAATACCAATTCAAGCCACACCCAAAGGCTTTGTATCTGTCTCTATTTCTAATGTGGCTTACATATGTCGCAAAACTAGTAGATTTCTCTAGAACCATATGAGCATTGTATTTTAGAGTTTCTAGGAACAATCTAGGCAGTGCCAATACAAACAATGTGTTGAATCAATGGTGATTAGGTGCATTACTCAATAAGATATAGTGGATGGGTTGTCCACCATGTGCATTTAATGGATGGATACCCATTAACATTACATTTTCTAGCATCCCTTGGGAACTAAAGTCAGTGTTATCTATTAAAAAATGTCTTTCATGTTTTTTACAAAAACATTATCGAAACCAAAATTGAACAAAAGTCAATTTTATTGAAACTAAGCAAAATTCAACTCATACCTACCCCAATGCTTAAAATATAGAAAATACAAGCTAAAACGATAAAAAAAACTCGACTAATATTAAAAAAAGAAAAGAAATGAGGGTCAAATTTATTTCCATATCTATACTTTAGTGACACCCATTGCATAAGGGCTTTGACCTCACTTATTATTTTTAAATTTAAATATAAAAATACTAAAATTGTTTTCTTAAATAGTAACAATATATTGAAAGTAAAAATATTTCAAAAACTTAACAAAATCACCCATTAGAAAAGGGCTTTGGCCTCACTTATTATTTTTAAATATTTTTAAATTTAAATATAAAAATACAAAAATTGTTCTCTTAAACAGTAACAATATATTGAAAGTAAAAATATTTCAAAAACTCAACAAATTTTATTTTGATTAAAAGGAGACGACAAAGTTCTCTCAGGGAAAAGGATTTTATTTTCATATAGAAAAGAATGTTGCTAAGTGACATTCAAGCATAATTGTGAGATATTCCCTAAAGTTAAAGAAAACATTACTACATTTTGTTATTAAATGACAATTAAATTGTCATTTTATTAGCATTCAAAAACATCAAATACCCTTATGATTAACTTCATGATAAACATGTTAAACCTAGGATTAACTAATGAAACTACTCAAAGGAAATGGGTTTATCAGCTTGAAAGAGTATTGTGTTAAGATCAACCTAAAAAAACATATTCGATAATGAAGAGTTGAGGAAATCAAGAGTGATGAAAATATGTTAAATAAAGGGCTTATTTAAGGCACTCAAAAGATGGTTGTGTTATAGTGGACCAATAAAAGGAATCATTTTTTGTTAGGTCAGATAGGGAGTGAACAATGTCAAAGAACTCCTACACATATCTATGTTAGAAGCTTGTTAAACCTAGAAATCCTCAAATCTTCTTATAAATGATTTGAAGTGAGAGGCCTGGAGTTCGGTAATCCACTTTTGTTGATATTTTATTAAAGTACCCTATGTAAATTAGTGCTTCAGGATAAGATTACCAAGTTTATGAAGAATTTGGTACATAAGCGGAAATGAAGCCATTGATTTCCTCTTAGTCACTACATGAAGTATGGCCAACATTTCCTTCTTGTATACAAATATGCACATCTCTCGGTGACTCAAATTGTGACTTTCAAAGGAAATAGGTATATCGCCTTGAAAGAACACTACACCAAGATCAAACCCAAAAGAAGCACACTCACTGGTGAATAATCAAGTTAAATCAAGGGTGATGAGTACATGTTAAACCAAGCGGCTTATTTAAGGCTATCAAAATATTTTTTTGTCATGGAGGACTAATGAAAGAAATGATTTTTTTGTTAGGCTAGGCAGGGGCCGAGCAATATCAAATAACTTGTAGACATATCTACAATAAGAATCTTTCTAAAGTTGGAAATCCTTGAAGCTTCTTCAAGGTTGTAGGCATTAGCAACACCTTAATGGCTTGGATCTTGGAAAGATCAATACAAACTCTCCATAGAGATAATATGAGCAAGCTAACCTAGGGAAATCTTGACATATTTACACGTGGAAACTTTTGCATAGATCTTAAGTTGGAATAAAGTATCTGGTACAATATCCAAATGGTGTAGATGTTTTGTTAATGTTATGCTATATAGGTGTATATCATCAAAGAAACCCAAGGAAAACTTGCAAAGGTACTTATTGAACACTAAGAGCAAGAGCATTATAGAGGTTGAACTACATCACTAAAAATTGGAAGTGGACCTAGTTAGGCGTGAACACGTTCTTCCCTTGGTCCTATAGTTGAATAGGTATCTAGTAGTAACCTAAATAAAGGTCAATCTTAGAAAAGCATTAGGCACCATGTAGCTCATCCATCAAATGATCTACACAATGATTATTCTTGATAGTAATGCTTTTCTATAATCAAGTGATAGAGGTGGTAAGAACCATATGTTTTCCTCACTATGACAACTAGTGCAACATGAAGGCTCTTACTAAGAGTTATGATCCCTTTAAAAAAATATTGTACAAACCTTTCAATCCCAAAGTTTTGAAAATGACCATATTGATGGGACCTTTGGTGGGGTCCAATTCAATGATGTAATGGACCCAGTCCCCTCATCTTTTAAACTTTGCAGCAACTGGTCATGGACAAGGAATGCTCCACCCAACCATAGGAAAACTGTGTTCATAATTATCTCAACAAAACTACCACTCTCGATTTGGGATTATGAATCCATTAGGGTGAGGTTCCCGTGGCTGACTCTAAGATTCTTCCATAGCACAACCCATAGTTGACCAAGAATTCAACCTTATTCATTACATACAAGGCAATGATTAAAGGTTTTTCCAATGGCTTTTGTATTTTACCCCAGACATGATCACTAGCCAGGGACCTACTTATGCAATCCATATAATGTCAGACCCCCAAAAATGATGGATGCAAATGTCTTAAATAAAAGAAATTAATAAATCGAAATAAAATAAAATAAAACTCATGAGTCATAAAGGTTAAGACATGAGTCATAAGGGTTAAGACATGGGCTAAGGACAAGGTCGTGACCACCAAGGTTGTTTAGGATTACTAAGATAGCCCCTGCACATATTCCCCTTTCATGGATTCATAGTCCCCCGTCTCTTCTTGACGTTATCTCCTTGTTTGCAACCAATTATATATATTTTTAATTAATTAAATAATAATTGTTCAAGTACTACAACATAAGTTTTGGCCCTTGGCCATTTTACATTGCAATTCCTTACAAGATGGGGTCTTCAACGGGGGTGTTACATTCCCCTCCCTCTTAATTTAACGTCGTTTTCAATGTTCCTTTAATTTTTGTAGCTCTAAAATATTTTCTTCTTGCTCTCAACTATTGATTCATTGCCCTTTTTTTTCATGTAGCCCTCAATGGTACTCCGTTTTATCTTCAGCTACACTTGTTGAACTATCCAAAATGCCATATGCCCATCTTAATTGTTGAGATGTCTACAATACTTGAACTAAACATGAAACTTAATATACACATTATAGACATTCATGGATAAATCATTTCCTCAACCAAAATTTTCCAAAATCATAGTTGGAAAAATTATTACAGATGTATATTAAAATAAGAAAAATACACTTAAGTTCAAGTACTTATATGTATGTGCATTTGTCCATTTCATGTGATTTCCATGAGCGAAGTGCGAAGTTTACGTTATTGTCTTCTTTAGACACACAAATTTGACTTCTTCACTTGGATGTCAAGCGAGGTTTAGCTCACTTCCCTCTTCACACACACATGCCCATTTGTTCCTCTTTGTCATTAGTCAAATTTATACCATGCCTCTTTTCCTTGTTGCACTCACCCCTCCAGGCTTAAGCGCCCCCTTCACTATCATACAGTTCCTCAGGTGATCCATCCAAGCCAAGGGATTTCACATACAAGAGAGTGCTCTTATGGCGATCAAGACAACATGAGTCCAATGTCAAGGTAGTGGCTTTCTCCCTTTTATTGTCCAACTTTTAGCATCAACTTTTACAACCATACTTAAGGCTTCATTCTTTAGCTTTGCTCTCTCTTGATAAAGATTTCCTATAGTCATGTACACATGACTACTCATGCATTCTTCTTTTCACTACATACACAAAAAATTATTATCAATGTTATCACTTCAATAAATAATTTACCGCGAAAATAAAACATATCAACATGCATAATCTTGATGCAATAAAGCACATGTGCCAATATGTATACTTTTACACACTTTATATCACATTTATTATTATGATTATTATTATAGGTAGATTGGTTTATTGGTTTTTGTAGGGTGCCTCTTCCCCGACTCTCTTGATTAAGTTATTAATGTGAGGGGGGTTTAATTATTCTACCAATTCATTTAGTTCATTATTACTTTTTTTGTTAATTGGTTTATTTCATTTAATTATTCAATTTTAATTTTAGTTACAACTCCATCACAAAACACACAATACAATCATGTTATTTATATCCACCATATTGTGTTGGTTGAGATAATGCCTCAACATCTTATCCAACTGTATCCTTCACTTGTTGACCATCTAAATACCTTCCTCTTATTCCCAACACAACACTAGGGTTCTACCATTTCTATATTCTTAGTGCTCTCCATTGATTCCTAGTACGAATGTCAACATAGGCAAGAAGGCCATTGGACTAGCTCAAGTGGCATTTACAATTTTAACAACATTACAAATTTTATCATTATTTGGTTATCGCATTATATCCAACAAAATATAGCATAACTTACAATAACTACATAACATAGCATGACTCATTATAAACATGAATGTATGGTCACATTTATCATTGTCGTAAGGATTATTGCCTCCATATAACACTCTTGGGAAACATTCACTCAATGCATTCAATAACATAGTATATCATAACATGATATCAAATCATTGCTAAAAAGGAATATATACCTAATTGCTTCTTAGGTGGTCTATGGGAGGAGGTGATCAAATATAAATAAGCATTTGTTAGTGGAAGATTGGTACAGAGATGGTGGGTCTTCTGTGAGAGGGGTCTCAAACATTTGGAGAAGTTTGACAATTGCTTTTCTTGCTATGGGAGATTGGTTGGCCTAGCGGGTTGGCAATGGCAAAAAAATCAAGGTGGGACAAGACCCCTATATTGAAGAGGCCAGCTTTCTATAAGTTCTCAGTATCAGGTAAGGAAACAAGAAGTTGATGTTTTCTCTCTTCAAGTTTGGAGTCAAGCCAATGACTTAGGGCTACAAGGTGATTTTCATGTTGAACAGTCTAGTTTCATCAAGGGATCACAACTGTGTGGTATTTTCTTAGTGGATGTTGAGGACTCTTTGGCTTGGTATTGGAATGACTCTAGTGGAGATGTTATAGCTAGGCTAACATATGGTGCACTCTTTTTTCCTCCTGCACAGGTAAGTGATAAATGGTGGTTCAATTGGTTATGGAAGTGGAATTACTCTTTAAAGATAAGGTTCGTTTGTTGTCTTGCTTTGGACAACAAGGCCCTTACTTAGGATGTCTATGTTAAGGGGGGGGTGTAGAATGTTGAATCCATTGACCATATGTTAGTTCAGTGTGATTTTTCCAAGCTTGTCTGGAGAGAGGTGGGATCTATTCTTAGGATCATAGGGAGTTGGGATTCTATGTCATTGGTCTCTAGTTTTAGTTCTTGGATTGTTGTTGTCCCTAGTTTTAAGGAGATTCCTTTTTTGTTTGTAGGGACATTTGGAAGCATAGGAATAGGGTTTTGTTTGATAACATTCTTGTAAACGCTCATAAAGTTGTGTTGAACATTATTGGGGCGTTTAAGGAGTGGTCTTTGGAACCCAGGCCACAAAAAGCTAGATCAATTTATCCTCCTATCCAATTGAATAACACCCCTATAGGTTTTTTTGATGGAACTCCTCAAGATAATGAAGAGAGAGGAGGTGCTTGGATGGTTTTGATTATGGAAGAGGGTCATATTTTGAAGATGTGGATGGGTTGTGGTTCAAGTTCTAATACAAGGGAAGAGTTGCTAGCGCTCTCAAGGGACTACTTTATGTTGCTCATAAAAAACATGTCTCTCATTTTCAGGTTGCAGGGGATTTAAAGGTGATTACTGATTGGGCCCTAAACAAGTGTCGCCTTCAAGTAAATATATTGGAGTGGTGGAAAGTCCGGATCAAATTGCTTCAAGAGTCTTTTTTCAGAAATAGTTTTTTAGCACATCTACAAAGAATTTAATATGGACGTTGGTAATTTGTCAAAAAAGAATTTGGATTGTTTGGAAGGCTTAAGTTTCATTAAAGAGCTGGTGTAGGGTAGCATGTCTTGTCTTACTTATTTTCTTGTTTTCTAATGGTTGTTTGGGATTCCTATAGCTCTTGGGCTTTTGGACATTTTGATTTTGGATGATTGTATATTGTAATAGATACTTTGATGAATATTTTGTGTTGCTTCTGCAGAGAAAGATAGGTTTGTAACACAGTCACATAGTATTGTTGTTAGATGAAATTATGTTTTATATACATCAAATTTGAATTCTTGTAGGAAAACAGGTTAAAAGATTAGAATATTGAAATGATGATATATAAATACATTAATTCCAATGAATATTGAATATCAATATATATATATATATTATATATAATCAGTCAAAAAATATATCCATCCAAATTAATTTAAATACTTATTTTACTCGCATTCAAACATCATAAAGATAAAATGAAGCTTCCAAATTTCAATTGATATACTAATCCTTTAAAGTTTTCCATATGCTAAATCAATAAAGTTTTTTAAATGATGCTTTTAACATTAAAGATATAATCTTATAAAAAAAAATTTAAAAAATTATATAATAACTTACACATTTTTATAAATAATTGTTAAGATAGAATAATTACTACATATAATTAAAAAATCCATGAATGGATCTCTACCCCCATTGTGATTAATTATGTTCGACAATTTTAAGGATGTTTTGGATATGAAGTTATATAGAAGATTTCGTGTCAATTTTGTGAGTTAATACAATTATGACTCATGAGTATGTTAATGGACACTATATGTGTACGTCAACTTAGAAAAAGTGGATGGCTTTCTTAACTAGGATTGATTTTTGATTGCTTGTATTGTCTTCAAGACATGGAAAAAATATAACTTTCATAAGTGGGATTTGATTTTTTTGATTGCTCAAGGGTGGAAATTATTATTGATTTAATGTAGTGGCTTAAGTTAGCTTGGAAAAAAGTGGATAGCTTTTAAAGTGGGATTGACTTTTGTTTAAATTGGAAATAAAGTTAGTTTGGAAAAATGTGGACAGTTTTTAAAGTAGGATTGAATTTTGATTGCTTATTAATGGAATTCATTATTAGTTTAATGTAATGTTATTTAAGGATTAGAAACAATGGTCTAGGTTAAGTTAAATTAGGGAGAAAAAAAAGTATATATATATATATATAATTGGGATTATTTTTTATTTGTTTGAGAATTAAATTAATCAGTTTAATGTATTTACTTAGGTTATTTTAATTTACTTTGAACATAATATTTAAGTTAAAGTTGGTTATGGAATTGTGATGGATATAATATGTAAAGATGATAGAAACAAGGTAAAAGTATATTTCATTAAAAACCAATTTAAAAAGGAAATAAAGTAAAAGAAAATTGCTAGGTGTCACTTTAATGAAATGATGAACAATGAAGAAGCTCAAGAAGGAGGTTCCTTTTTCGAGACATGTTAATCTAGAGAATCACCTCTAACATTCAAAGAAACAAATAAATGTATGATAGACATGAGGCCATGGCTGTAATTAGGTCTGCAATGCTCCACAAGTCTATCATGTGAGCTTGGATGTTGGTCATGGGGTCTCTCCCTACTAATGTCAGAGGGTTGGGCGTGAGAGAGAATTAACTTGGTGCATGTTAGTTTGGGGAGTTAGCCTTTGATAATTTTTCATCGAAGGTCAAGTATATCTTGGAGGAAGATGGATAAATATCTTATGTCCTCATAAGCCATGAATGTTTGCAGAGAACTAAGTGAATATATGAAGTGACAAAAGAACTATCCTCTAATCTTGTTGTAGGGAGAGCACCATAATATAAAGTGATCCTTGATCATAGGCTTTAAGGATCATATTTGGCAAATACAATACTCTTGATAAAAATATGATGATTTCACTCAATGTGAAGTTGGTAAGAGCAAACTATAATTGAGCAAGAAGGACCCTCATGTTGTTATAGTTTAGATCAACATGGACAATAGTGGATAACTTTCTTAACTGTGATTTAATTTTTATTGAATAAATCATATTGATTTAATGTAGTGTCATTAAGGGATAAAAAAATGAGGGATATGTGATGATAACGATGGCTATCTCCCTTTAGTATACCCAATTTTGGGACCTCCATTCATGTGAAGTGAGACATTTTGTAAGGAATTGGCCTTAACCATTAAACTTATTGTGCATTCGTCTCAAAGCAAAGTATGTTGCACCATTGGATGAAGCATACAACGACACAACAAACCTTACCTCAAAATGAACACAAAACCTATAATATGTGTGCGTGGGGGGGGGGGGGGCCACGTGCTTATGTTTTGTTTAATCCATAAGGGAAATTATGGTTTGTTAATGGGAATTGATTTCTACTTCTAACACACTTTTTGTTCATATTTCGTGCAAAAATAATTTGTATTATTTTGTTATGTGTCTCTAATATTGGAAGTTTTGGTTGAATACTTCTTAATTATACTTAAGTGTATGTGCAGCTTGTGCATGTATAATGATTTTTTAATTGTATATTCAAAATTAATAATATGTATAGATTTGTACTTTTCAATTTAAGTAAATTTTCATAAAATCGATTTAGACTTTAAAAAAAATATGGCAATATTTATTGTTTAAAATTGGTTATAGTTTTACTTGTATGGTTTTACTGTAATTGAAAACTATTTATTACCAAAAGGAGGGAGAAAAATGATAGAGATATCAAATTTTTGAAATTCCAAAAAAAAACATTTTTTGTGCTCTTGGGCTTGCAAGTAAAAGATCTTATGAAATTGTCATAACCGAAGGAGGCACCGAAAAAACATGAATTAACTATCGGATTAAAAAAATCATGTATTTTCAATCATTGAATCCATATTATCAAGTTCTTTTTCCTCCCTTCGGGCATCTTCCATCATCCCATGGTGCTTTGAGCCTTCTAGAAACATCTTTTATAGAGTTAGGTTGACATAGTTTGTGGTTAGAGGGAGCAGGCCTTGGATAATGGAGCGGATTCTATCTAGTTCAAGCAATTTCATTCTTAGATTTGTAAGAGAACTTTTAAATTCTTGTTCCCAACATGTAAGATCCAAAATGTGCTTCGTTGCTTCCACATAAATATAGTCTTCAGTTGTGTTGGCTTTCAAAAACTTAGCCTCAACCTGGGATCACCTTGCTTCTACTTACTTAGAATCCATAAATGGACTAGCTTGAAGACCTACAATCTCCTTAGAGGAACTTGTCATGTTTTTTCAAACCTCATGCACCTCCGTATTGATGGCTAACCAACAACCACAATGGTCCATTGTGAAAAGTACCTAAGAGATGAAGAGGAGAGGCAACCCAAAGAAGAATTGACAATGAGAGTAGAGGAGAATAACAATGTTTGAATGAATTTCCATGAGAACATGTTAAATTAATGTCCTTATTGTAGCCATTAAACTCTATCTATCATGGGAATAATGACAATATTGTGACCATGGCTTGCCATGTTCCTTGTGCATCAATGAGAAGATATCTCGATGAGACATTTAATCTCTTGGATAAGGAATGGCAAGAAGGTGATTTGATAAGGAGAACTAGCAATGGGTGAAATGATCATCGACAAGAAATAACATGGACGAGGAGCATTAAAAAATAGACGAGGAGCATTAAAAAATAGATTTAAAGCCCCTTCTTCTGAAAACCCTTTCTCACCATTATGGAACTGGAAACTCAACTTTGTGTCCCCTTTTCTTCAATCAAACTCACAAACAACCTTTGAGTTGTAAGGCTCCTTTATTTTCCATTTCATCCATCTTGAATTTAATGTGTCTCTTGAACTAAAATTAAACATTCAAATATTTAAGCAATAGAACCATTTTTTGAAAGATACAAGCTATGATCAAAGAGTAAGGTGTTTTGAATCAAATCTCAGATTATATGGCAAATTATCCTATAAATACAATGTTTTTATGATATCTCATAAAAGAGCTCAATCCCTTAATATTTAGCCCATCCCTCAACTTTGTTGTTTGTAGCTAGTACATTTCCCCATGCATATGCTAGTTCCCAATTCCTTTAGGATCTAATATGAGCCCTCCTGCACTTACCACCCTTGGATTTTGTTTCAACACCCCATCAAAATATAGGAAGTACCTTTGTTGCTAAGATTAAGCTTTTAGGCAGGGAAAAAATATGTTTTATTGAAACTTATCTTGTTTGGGTTTGAGGTATTATTCAATATGGATTGAAGCTAAGCACGCTCAAGAGTAGAATAGCACACAATATTATTTGAATCCATGCCCTCGACAATGATGGCCTCCTCAAGTAGGATTCTTGTTGCTTGAAGAATTATTTGTAAATTATGAGGATTTGCTTGAAAGATGCATCAAGAATGAGATAGCTAGATTTTCTAAGATAAGAAATTTGAGAAGATTGTTCAAAATATACCCAAGAGAAGTTGTTTTATAATCTAGAGGGACAAACTTTTTTCCAAAAGATCATGACATGTTTCTAATATTTAGAATGAGTTCATAACTCCACTTTGAAGATTTTGAGTAATCGTTCTCCAAATCCACCAAGTAATTTTACATTCAAGAATACACGAGAGGATTATTTTTTTACAAATCTGTGAAGAGTAAAAAAGGAGGGACCACAAATTACCCTCTTTATAAGGTTTTCAACCATGAGGAGCTTATTCTTGACTAGGAGCCAATAAAAAAGCTTCATTTTTTGGATGCCTTCTAATATCCATGTTTTCTTCAAAATGGAGGACTGGAGGGGATATCTTGTTGAGACAACTAAGATTCATTTACACCATTGACAAAATATTCTCCTGATGTGTGTGGACCTAAGGACCTTTCATTTTCGTATGCTTACTTGTGGGGTACCAATACTTTGAGATACGTAATTAGATCTATTCATGCCTCTTGAAGGTCCAGAGGGGGAGATAAAGTGACCCAATTGGACCATTGCTTCTCTTCTTCTAAGTTCAACATTGAAAGATCTACCATAGAAACAATACCACGAGTTGCCAATAATGTGCATCATCTACTCTCCTCGTGATTCTAATCTATTAATATATTTCCCAAAATGGTGTCATCGGACAAGGATATCCCTTTATTGTCGCTTGGTCTTTGAATTTGAAAGGGAGGAATTTTTTATTTGAATAGTATCCCTATGGGGATCATTTTACATCAAAAAGGGGGGAATCCAAATAATTCCTTCTCAATCCATCCATAAAATATTTCTTGTGAGGAGATTCCTTCCACCAATATTTTTCCTCAAGCTTTGGTCATGAGCACTGGATACTGGAATACCAAACCTCTTCTATCAACCTCCCTTATCAAAAGGATTTTGTATGATTTTCCAGTTGACAAGGTTTAACTTATTCTTATTGTTGGACTTCCTCCTTTCCAAAGAAAGATCTTGGCTACTTTATATATTTATTTAAGAACACCATCATGATAAAATAAGGAATAGCACATAAAATTGGAGAACTCGATGGACTTGAAGGAATGGGGTAAACCAACAAACTTGATCCCAAATTAGTATCCTGCAAAATTCAAGAACTTATATACATGTGCCAAAATTATTAATAACATATCAAACAAATGAAACATAAATATAAGTGTGGGGAATACATGAGGAAACTTTGTCGGAACTTGAGACATCACAAGGATAGGTAAATATATAACATACATGAGAATTTGTGTATATATGAATGTTTAGGATTAAACCCTAACATGCTCTATAATCATAAGATTTCAGGACTTTGAAATCTTAGAAATGATCCAGACATTGGACTATGAAAATGTCCCTTTCATATGTTAGAAATGCCATGATCATGGCCATATATTTAGGGGTTGAACTCTAAACATACTTTCTATAAACAAGAATCAAGAAGACAACAAGTAAAATGAGTCTTTTGTCAAAGTTCTCTCCAAAAGAAAATCTAGCAAAAAGCAAGTATTGTTTGATACTTCCTCTACACCCACTATGGACAACTTCCAAACACTAAGCATTGGGAAATAGAGCCAGGATCCAAAACCTCACGAGATTTGCATGGAAACCCTTAGCTAGAAGTCAAACCAATAGGAGGACCAAAGGTGAAGGAAGAAGGTTGAATCGCCCATAGAAATAGGGAATGAAAAATCCAACTAAGGTAAATAATACCATCTAGCTAGAGGATTTATAAATGGCAGCAAAGGATACTAATCAATCTCATTCAAAAGAGAAATATACTTATCTAAATGAATATTTGATAATGGTTGAAGTGGATATTCCATAACACCTGTTAAAACCTATGGGGAAATGTGTCTAACAAATATATTAGAAGAAGAACATCAAAAGATCCAAATGGAGTATAATAAAAGGAATCACAAAGCTTATCTTTAGGACACCAAAATTAGGTCAATCCTTGGGTTTGGGCATCAAAACAATTTCTTTGAAGCCACCCAAGAAAATAAAAGTTGAAGAAAAGAAGAGGGGCAAAAAAACAAGAAAGCAAAAAGTCTAAGAGGAAGGAGCCCAACTAAGAGACTATGTTTAGACGGTCTCTCTCGAGGAGAAATACCTTATCAAACCCCCCAAACTTTAATGATGAGGTTGAAAATAATCTATTGGAACATTAGAGGCCTAAATAGCTAAGGAAAGCAGTGTACTCTAAGGAGTAGAATACAAAGGGAAGAATCCTACATAGTACTGTTATAGGAAACAAAATGTAATAAGAAAACTATGGAAAATATTATGGAAATTTGTTGGAAAGGATGTGTTTCTATAATAATTGGAGCAATTGGATTCTTGGGAGGACTAGATATTTTATGAGATCCTTCACCAATTAACCTAAACATGTTCTTAGAAATAGGTAATACCACCATAACTCATTTATCATAAATAGGAACAGTCAAAGGATGATTCATAACAAATGTTTATGGACCTAGCCTTCTACCAAATAAACTATCCAACCATGGGGGAGGTACTAAAATACAGTCACTGGATACTCAAAGAATACTTCAACATTGTTACTTCTCTTTTATAGAAGAGAGGTGGATTTAGACATCTATACTTAGACAATGTTAGTTATAAAGATACTATCATTGAGATGGGGATGGTAGAAATAAACAACAATTGTCACACACAAAATAATAGAATAAGAGTTACTAATCAAAGAATGGATTGACCCCACCATTTATGTTAATAAATCCCTTATCAATATAGGAACCCCCTTGATGGCACAAGTTCCTAAGTTATCCCAAGAACCTTAATGCTCAAATTCCAATAGAGACACAAAAATATGAAATCCATACTTAGGAAATGGAACTAGGAAGTTTTTGGGAACATCCTCCAAGCCCATAGGAAATTATAAAACCAATTGGAGGAAATCTAAACCCTTATTATTATTAAACTTTGTGGAGACAAAAAACTATAGTTAGATGACTTAAAGATCCATGCTCCAATACTCTTAGGGAGACATGCTTGAAGGAAATGAGGATATTAAAGAACTATGATCTTACTGTCAAACTCTCCTCTTAGATCTAGGGTTAGACAAATAGGTAGTGATTGAATTGGTTCTCCAAAGCATCCCCAAGCTAGTTTCCTCTTATCAAAATATCACCCTCATGAGGGAAATATCGATAATAGAGGTCGAATACATGGTCATGGGAATGGTGTATGGAAATCCCTAGGGCATTATGGTTTTACAGTGGATTTGTTCCAAATGTGTAGGTCTGCAATGAGATCTGATGTTTGGTATGTCATAAAAGACTAGTGATTCTTGAAAGGTACCTTCAAGCTCCGAGCTCCACCTTCCTAAAACTCATACCAAAGAAAGAAAGGGTGAATACCCCTAATAACTTTAGGGTCGTCTCTCTATGTAATGTAATGTACAAAATAATCACAAAAATTGTTGGCAATGGAATTAATGCCATCATGAACCTCATCACTTTAAGTGAGGAAGGAGGTTACATAGAAGGCGTGCAGATCCTAGATGGTATCATAATTTCACATGAAGCATTGTATTCCTTAAAGACGATGAAAAGACCACGTATGTTAATCAAGTTTGATCTATACAAATAATTTTATAGACTCAATTGTGATTTCGTGACACAAATGTTGATAGATTTTGGGTTCTATCCTCACTAGATCCACTTGGATAAACTCTTATTTCTTCCACTTTTTTTCATGATTCTCATCAATGGATCCCCCTCCAAGCCCTTTAATTAATGTCAATGTATCAAGGAAGGAGACCCCTTTCACTTTGAATTTATATTCTTATGGAAAAAGGCCTAGGAAGTTGTTTGAAGAACACAATCTTCGTAGGTGTTCTCAGAGGCCTTTGCTTTCATAGTCAAACTAACCCTCTTTCCCCTCTCTAGTTTTTGGATGATACTCTTTTAATGGGATTATTGTATACCTTAGAATCCTTAGCCTTCAAATATCTCATGGATCCATTCCTTCTTGCTTCAAGGATAGTTGTCAACCATCAGAAATATCAAATCTTCTTCCTCTATACACCATACCCCCATTACCTAGCAGAACATTACTATAATACTTGTTTACCAAATAAATCCTTTACCTACAAAATACCTTGGAGTCCCTCTCTTCCTCAATGATGCTTGCAATACCTCTTTGGAAGACCTTCTCATTAAGTTGGAGCACAAACTCAAATCTTAGACTTTCAAAACCCTTAATCTCCTAGGTAAAATCACCCTCCTCATGTCAATCCTACTATCAATGCTTTTATATCTATTTTCCTTATTGTCTACCCCTCAAATCCATTAAAAGCCTCCAACATGATTTCCTTTAGGGAGGGACCAACAAATAAATAAAGTGGGCCTTGTGGCTTGGAATAAAGTGTGCCTCCATGAGTTCTCAAAGGTGTATATGTGTCAAATACCTACATGTTTTTAGAAGGATCTTAGTTGGAAGAATCTAGTGGCACTAGATAACCAATAACAATGTGCTATGGAGTAAAAGATAGAAGGAAAAATATGTAGGGCACATATAACAACATGAACAAATAAGGATGGAGGGATCCATAGAAAGCTCTCATATCTATAATAATACTTGAAGGAGTAGAGGAATAATGTAATCAAACTTCTTCCAGTAAGTAAGAAATAGATAATATGCCCTAATTGGCCTGCCTCTTGGCAACAGTTGCCAAACTCTAGGAGAACCAAAGTATAACAGAAAGAAGGGAACACTTTCAACTCTTGAATTGGACCAAATTTTCTTAGTATTTGGTGGAGGAGAAATGGTCATCACCTATGAATTGGATAAGCTAGAAGACAATGCATAGTCTTGGTCTTCCATGTCGACAGGAACTTCTTACAACAAAACTTCAAAATAGACGAATAGAAACTCAAGATAATCAGGACATTCTTATATGGGAGAAAAAAGGGAAAGGAAAATTTCAAGAAAGGGATTCGTATTACCAAGAAGCAGGGAATAGTTCCTTGGAGAAAGACATAGTCTAGGAAAAAGTGTGGAATTATAATATCTATCCCAAATTTTCCTCCTTCCTCTAGCTACTGGTAAACAAAAAGATCCCGAATTGGGATAAAATCCATTGAAGGAGATTTGTACGACCTTTTATATACTTATGCATGGGTGAGAACGAGAAATAATGGATCACCTCTTCAACAAATGCAATTAGGTAGAATGGTTATTGGATAAAGGCGTGAATGTGTTTAGGTAGATGGACAAGATTAGGGTTGACATATTTGATATGATCAAAGATTGGAGATAGTTCCTCGTATCTAAATAAGGTCTTAAACAAGATATGGGACCTATTTGTAGGATTCTTACTCTAAGCAATATGGAATGAAAGAAACGATAGAACCTTCAACTATAAGAAAAGAACAACAAAAGATATCTTGAATGTGATTAGAAAGAAAATCATGGAACAACCACCTCCATGGATTGGAGATAAGAGTTTAAAAAGTGACAACCTAATGAGCGCATAATTCTTTCCATATGGGGCATGGACTTGAATACCCTCCAAAAATCTAAATCTCCACTCATTATGCATTCCCACTCACTAGAACTATGATACCCTCCCTAGTGGAATTTCATCAAAATTAACGTTGATTGCATTTCAAGAGGAAACCTTAGACTAATAAGAGCGGGAGGAATATTCACAGGTCATATAGGTAATATCCTCCTAATCCTCACAAATTTCGTAGGAATTGATACAAACAATTCAACAAGAATCATAGTAATGGAAAAAGGAATTCAAATAGAAAAAGAACAGGGCACTGCTAGATTGATAATGGAAGGGGACTCCCAAATTTTGATTTGGGATCTGAAGAAGCCTTTTAACATGGCAAGGATTGAGAAATATCATATAGCTGGAGGTTGACTATGGCTTAGGAAAACATTCAAAAATGTACTAAATTATTTTCAACAATCAACCTAGATAGATTAACATGATAGACTTAAGGTCAATTACTTCACAAATAGATTAACCAATGAAGGACTAACACAGGTGGATAAGGATCTAGACACAACTTGGGGTAACCTTAACCCATCCATGCTCAAAACATATTAGCTCCACTTGCTTGTATATTTACCCACCTTGATTTACAATTTGTTTGGCAATCCTAGCATTAAATCCATCTCAACCAAAATTTTAACCTTTAATTTAACCACCAACTACAACGAATCCTTCTCAAAATCCAAGAAGACCTCAATATTGTTCCTATTACTTTCAAAATTCCTTTCTTCCAAAACACAAGGTATAAAGCAAATAATTAAACTTGGCTAGGATATATCTCTCTCTACTCTTATTCAAAACAAGGAGCCCATTTTTTTAGAGATGGAAATGTATACACCTAGAAGCATCTCAACTTCCTAATCGTTTGACATCTTCCCCATTTCTCAAGATGAACACCATCCACCCTCAAGATAGTGTGTGTAAGGTGGGAATATACCCCACAAATTGTCTCATACATTGTTAAGTCGATCCCTAAGCATTTTCTCCTTCACATATATCCCAAGGAATTTTCCCATTATAGTCGATCCCTATACTGAAATGGTTTGTTCCAATAACAATTCCTCTCCTATCATTATACAGTTTTTTTTCACTCTTAGCTTGATACAATTCATCCTCCTTTTATACCTTTTACACATTGGTTAACCCTATTGATCTTTGGAAAACCCACAAACAGCTCAACACCAAGGAAACTCCGAACACCCTTACCTATAGGGGCTTCCACCCACACTATCTCTAGCCAACGATTGTCAATCGATCCCTCTTCCTTGTGGTGATATTAGGGTTTGTTTCACTTGTGTGTATCACCATTAACAAAAGCATGATAGCCTTGTCTAAATAACAAAGGGAAAGGTTCAAATTAATACAAATTCATGGATCATATCTTATTTCCCATAGTTAAACCAAAGTTGCACACTTAGAGGACCTAATAAGAACACCTATCCTTTGCCACTTTTGACACCCATCATATTGGAAAACCTTAGGTTTTTGTTCCTTAAGTTTGTCAAATCCTATTCCATATCAACCTAAAAATCCCTTGGAGAACATATTGTTGGTTGTGGAGCTTGATCTTCCAGATTCAAAGGTGTTATTTAGTCGTGTTTGTACCCCAGGTGTACTGTACACTCGTCCCCCAACGCTGGGTTAACCGTAGTATTTTCCCATGGTATTTCCCCTATAAAAGAAAAGCATTGTAATAGGGTTGTGTATGGTATTGTATTGTATTGTAGCATTGTAAACCGTCTCTATGATTATGTGAGAGAGACTATGAGAGCATGAAGAGGAAGTGCAACGGTATTGCTACAGGTTGTATCCCTTCATCTTTCTAGATGGTAATAAAAGGACTAGCAATTTTTGTGTGGACGTAGTCCATCGTTTGGGTGAACCACATTATATTTGTGTCTCTCTATAATGTGTTTAATGTGTTTTGCATCTTGTTTAATGATTTCACTGTATATTTGTTATTGCTTTGCGGTCCTATTCTCTAACACATATTTGAAGATAAAAATATGCCAAGTCAAGTAATATGGAAGGTGATAACAAAAAGTAAAATGGAGAAGCAAAAAATGGTGGATTGCCATGTATCTTGGAGAAGGAACATGTGGTGTTATTGAGCCCTCAAACTTAAAAATCAAATAGAATATAGAAAGATTAAGATGCAATAACCAAAATTTGTAGAACAAAACTAGAAACGTGAAACAATATAGAGATAATATGGTAGGAAATGAGGTTTTATATTATGGGAAACATTGTTTAAAGGCCTCTTGTTGTAGGGAGACCATTCACTTGAGTAGAGCTCTCTTACAATATTTCTTGACAAAAACATTCCTACCCTTGAAGCTCTTTAAATAGGCTTCCCAACTCCAAAACCCTAACTACTTGACATGGTCAAAGAATTAATAAGTATCATCTTTCTAGTGGGTCTTAATTAATAATGGGGCCCTTTTTTACATTGATCGTTGACTACTAGCTACTTTACCTTATTCCTAATAAATATTCGTATACAATCCATGACTAACTACTAAAATAAGAAGGGTTAGGGTAGGACCCTAACATGCCCTCCCATTCAAAAACAATGTTTCCCTCAACGCCGAAGGTGAGGACATTGTTGCAAATTTTCGGTTGGTTCCCAAGTAGCGTCTTCTGGCATCATATCTTTCCATTGGATCAAAACTTCTTTGATGTTGTGTTAGCGCAATTGTGGTTCCTTAGACGCCAAGACTACTTTTGATTGGATCCAAATGGAGCCTTCTCATCGAGTTCTGGTAAGTTGACCCACACTTTGCAATTAGAGCCCGGAACGTTTTTGAGACAATAGGCATGAAATACTGGGATAATCTTAGAGTTATTTGCCAGAGTGAGCTTGTAGGACGTGTATCCAATATGTTGGAGGATTGTATATAGCCCATATAACATTAGAGCAAGCTTTGGAGTAGTTGAGACATGATGGAATTCTACTTATAAGGTTGGAGTCAAGAAATTCCTAATCTCCTAACTCAAAGGAATGGTCAGAGCGATGTTGATCTACCTGTTGTTTTATTCGGTTTTGGACCATAACTAGTTTGTATTTACGGTACAAATAATATATTACATGGTATGAAGTGTGTTGTCCACTACCTGAATTTTGGAGGTACATGGTAGGTAGGAAATCAATGATAAGGGATTTTGGCCATACACTACTTCATAGGGTGTCATTTTTGTGGAACCATGATAAGTGGTATTATACTATCACTCAACCAGAGGAATCCATTCGACCAATGGTGTGGCTTGTCTAAAGCAAAGCATCAGAAGTAGGTTTCCAAGCATTTTTTACTGCTTCCATTTGGCCATTTGTTTGGGGTGAGAAGTTGTGATGAGATTCAATTCTGTGTCTTGAAGTTTAAACAATTAGAGAAAAAAAAAATTGGTGAAGGTAGGGTCATGATCAGAGAAATAGAAGTCGACATGCCATGGATCTTAAAATTTGATCCATAAAGACTTGTGCCACCAAGTTGGAAGTAAAATATTGTGGTAAGGCATAAAAGTGAGCATATTTGATCAGATGATCGACTCCCACCATAATGACTATTTTATTGCTTGCCTTAGGAAATCCGACAATGAAACCATAGACACTTGTGTTCATATGTGGTTAGGAATGGGAAGTGGTTGCAAAGCACCTTGTAATTTGATTGTTTCACCCTTATGGCATTGGGAAGTGTCATGGATTACGAAAAAGTTGTTGATATCTTGTTTCATGCCTTCCTAGAAGAAGGAGCACTTGATTCATATATAGGTTTGATAAAATCTTGAGTGGTCGACAGTGGGTGATGAATGTAATTCTAATAAGATTCACGATTTCAAGGTTGAATTGAGGTAAGAAAGATGTTCCCCTTATATCGCAAGATATTTTGGTTCCATGTATGGGTAGAGGGTTGGGGTCTTCGACCTGTTTCCTTAGCCATGCATTCTTGTCATGCTTTACCAATCCATCTTAGAACTGGTAAATATAATGCGAAGACTGAGCCTTCCTGTTCAAATTGTTGAGACAAAGCATATGTCACCACATTGTCATGGCCCTTCCTATATATGATCTCGTAATCATAACCAAACATCTTAGTGACCCATTTATATTTCTATAGGGAGGACAGTCGATGTTCCAGAAAACACTTGCGGCTCTAATGACCAGTATTGATTTGTAAAGGTTGCTCAATTAAATATGATCTCCATGTCTCAATTACATGTAGGATAGCCATCATGCTTTCTCATAGGTGGATTTTCCCAAGGCCAGTGGATGCCCATATTAAAGTAAGACTACTGTCTGACCACGACACAAGGCATCACATTCTAAGATGAAGGTTTTAGTGAAAATGAGAATTGTTAACTTAGGGATCATGCACATAGATTCCTTAAGGGGCATGAAAGCTTGCTCAAATTCTTCATTCCATGTGATAGAAGTATTTTAGCGAGGCGGTAAGAAGAGTGGCGATCTTCCCGTAGTTAGGCATAAATTTATGGTAATAGATAGTAAGATTAGGGAACCCTCTCAAACTCTTTATAGTTTTGGGATGTGGCAAATTCTGCATGGTTGTCACTTTCTTGGGATCCACCTTGAAACCGTCCTAACTAACAATATGGCCCAAGTACTCAACCTTTGTCATCCCAAAAGCACATTTGGGACATTTCTCAAAAATTTGGCGATCCTATAATAAGTGCAAGGTATGAGAAACGTGCTAGAGGTGGTTATCCCAAGTGGGACTGTAGACCAAAATAACATCAAAGAAGACGAGGACAAAATGAGAGAGGAAAATGTGGAAGATCGTATTTGCGAGGCTATGAAAAGTAGAAGGGGTGTTCCAGAGGTCGAAAGACATGAATAAAAATTCATAATGACCCTCATGAGTGTGAAACGTTGTCTTGGGGACATCCACCTCTTTCATATGGATTTGATGTTATCCCAAGCAAAGTTTTAGTTTGGTGAAGAATTTATCACCATGCAACTCATTTAAGATATCATTAATGATAGGAATGGGGAATTTACTGTTGATGGTTAATTTATCAAGAGCCCAAAAATCAGGACACATGTGCTAATTACATTACTTTTTTAGGACCATGAAAACCGGATAAGAATAAGGGCTTGTGCTTGAACAAATGACAACGACCTCCAATAAGTCTTGGATGATTTTTTCAATTTCATTCTTATGTGAAAAAGAGTTGCAATAAGGGTGGATATTATGGGGTTGGGTCATCCTCTTTTAATTTGTTTTTAAAACCTCATAAGTAATCTAATTAAATTACCCTAATCACTTGCATCCCTAGGTTATATGTCTTAAATAATCTAGTTGTTTCCCATTCTATGTTCAGCCCCTTTTGTCTCACCTTAGGGTTTCTTTATTTGGCCCTAAAACTAATTGGTGAATCGACTCTCCTCTTTACCCCTTCTAGTATAATGTGTATGTTTAGGTGGTGGTGGGGGGTGTTCTTTCATCCCTACACTCATGATTTTCATGGGATCACAAATCCATTCATTTGTCACACTGAGATTTGAGTAGTTGTAGTTATGAGATATAGTGTGGTTGAAGAAATTATTGGAAAAGTTAAAGTGCAAGTGGTGTTGGTGGTTACAACCAAAATAAGGGTGAATATAGGGCATCGATGAAGATGAAGAAGTGGGCTTTAGAAGTGAAGTTTACGATTGAACATTGCCATGGCCTATGGCTCAACAACCAAGCAAATCTTCAATTAGAGAGATAGAAGGAAGTTCAAGAGCCTTATCATTCTAAATACTCTACATGATTGAATAATGAAAAATAATGTTTGATCATTGAGGGTGGTTTTCCCTTCAGGGTTTCCATGCAAAATCCTATGTGTAATGTATATTATATATATGTTGATGTTGTATCTATGTATTCATCATTTATATAATGTTTTTGTGTGGTTAAAGGTTGTAGGTTATTTTCATCTCTACATCAATTCTTGTCATCATCATTGAACAACATTTAATTAGATCCCTCCATGTCGATAAATCTTTCATCATTGAGTATTTTCTACTCCCCTTGTAAAATATAGACTTATTTAATAATTAATGTAGTTCTATATCCTTAATTTCATATCTATAAAGCAATGGGAGGGGTCAGATCTGTAGAGGTGGAAACTATTTTTAGATTTCAAAATATTGAGCAAAGGTTGCACACTATTGTGAAATCAATGAAAACCTCATTATAGGGAACACAACATTGTCAATAGTTTCATTTTGTTTGTAGCTTCTTTAGATTAGGCTAGCATGCACCATTTCTATTGAAATCCAAAAAAATACATGTTACCTTCTAAGACATCACTTTGCTATGGCCTTCCCCACTCTCTTCTCCTCATTGATTAACATGTTGAAACAATCATGGTTTAAAGAAATCAAAATGCAAGATTATGCATTTCACCTTCTAAGGTACAATGACAAAAGACTTGGGAAACACACATGGTTCTACTATTTATTGTATAACCTTATGGTGCACCAATACAATCCAACTATACTTTTTGTCTTGATTAAAAAAAGATTGAGGTAAAAATTTCAATAACCATTGTAGATCTAAACATATGTTGTAAAGGTTTCTCGTATAGAAAGTTTGCAGAACAACTTATGCACTTCAGGTATGCTCTCTTTGGAGGAAGATCATTCTAGAACAGATTAAGAAATGAACTACTAGATATGATTGAACAATTATGCTACCCAATATTGTGCTTTACACCAAGGGCAATAGACACCATATGGCAATATTTCCACACAATCAAATTCCACCAACTAATAAAGTAAATATCAACTTTAGAGAATTCAAAATATTGTCTCCAACCCACATCTATCATGATTATACATGCATCACAAATTCACAATCTTTAGAAACAAAGAGTGAAAAATATCATCATATTCTAAGCCTACTTTATTAAGTCTACTTTATGATGTTGCACCCTTAATGGATCTTGGGAATCACAATTAAACAATTCCATACATAAATTATAGAGATCGTGATATAGGACCATGAGAAGCATGCCATGTAATACCCCAATATGAACCCCTAGAAAATATCTTCAAAGATTCAAGTTCACAGGAGAAGGGCCAAGGTCCATCACAAGATGGAAAGACATTCCCCTAGAAAATATCTTCAAAGATTCAAGTTCACAGGAGAAGGGCCAAGGTCCATCACAAGATGGAAAGACATTAAGTGTGTGAAATGGTGAAATCTTGTGAAGAAAACATAGTAAGTATATTACAATTATTCAAATTATGTTGACATTGTATTTACTTTTCATAAATTAAAGTGCACTTGAGGTCAACATCATCCTAGGGGTACCATGGGAGTAATGAGGCAACTAGAGGGGAATATGGGTGAAAATGACTTAACCTTTTATTCTTCTTGGGATTTTTCCTTTCCTTAAAGAGTTTTTGTCCTTGTTTGGGCACAAATGCAATGATCTCACGTGGATATCCAAGAGAAATATAATGGAAGGTTAGAATTGAGTTTGGGATTCATTCTAGGTGATGTTGGGAAATTCTTCTCTGTGGAAATGGGGGATGGACAATTATTCTTTGTGTAAAAGGGGGATGGATTATTCTTGATCAATATGGACTATGTTGAACCAATAATCACCATTCATTCTCTCTAGACCACTTCCTTGGGGGGAGAGTGATTTGTTGTTGCTCCATTCCTTTAGCTAGCATGTTGATAAGAGGAAATGCACACAAAATTCCATGTTATTGTGAGAAACATGGCATTGATGGTAGCCATGGGGTTGAGGACAATATTGTTCTTGTTTCCAAACCATTGCCAAGACTCTTGGCAAGAGAAATTGCATTGGAGCTCTTCTTGCATAGACATAGTGAACATATTGGACTCCCTGAGGGAAAATTCAGTAGAGAAAGGAGGTGTCTATGTAGTGTTTTGTTGAAAGGAATAGGTGTTTGGATTGTTTGAGAGTTAGTTCAAGAGATTAGAATGAATTTTTTGAAATACAAAAGCTCAAATATGTTGCAAACTTGGTTGGTTGTGATTGAGTGTTCATGCTACTAATGCAACCTTGTTACTTCATTGCCTAACTGGGGAATATAAATTACCTGAGATGGTGGCTATGGATGGGAGGGAAATAAATTCTATGGATCAATTTCCCCAATTGATTCATTAATGCATGAGTAATTTGTCCAAAATCTTTAAATGTTGGGAATTAATTATGTTGGTTGTTATTATGTGTGAAGGTTCATTCTTTAAATTAATAAATGCTAACTTGGTTATGATATTGTTCTAGGAAAATGTTTGGGTTGTTTGGGAAAAATTATATGCAATTTTTAACGCTATTACATTCATCAATTCATAACAATGAATGCATAATTCAACTTCCATTGTGTAAGTTGAGCCACAATCATGCCAACTATATGAAAATGGCAATGATGGTATTCTTGAAGGTACCATAATAATTATAAGATTGTTATATCATGGACATAACTTGTAGATGGCATGCATTATAATTGGAAATGTCATTGGGCGTGTGTAATTTATAAAGATGGCCAATTTGAAAGCTTAGTGGTGTTTGCATGTTTCAATTGAAACTACTCAAAACTACCTATTAATCATGAAGATTCATTATTGTTGAGCAAGTATAGATACTAATGCATTTGCAAATGTTGGTTTTATATATGTACATGTGTGTAAAATCAATCATGCAAATGTTTTAAGTCAAACTAGACTCACAAGTAGGACATTTGTCATGGAAATAACGAAATAAATTTTAATGGAGAGTCTCACCGACCCATGGATGTATCCCTTTAGTATTTATACGTGCCATATGCCACAAAAACTACCATATACAATCAATAGGTATTTATTTGTTTCCTTCAATGTCAATCACAAAATGTATAGGCATGTTACACATTATTCAAGCGAATCACTCCAAACAACAACCTTTATCAATGCATACCTAATTTAGGACTCCACCTCCATTTCAATACCCCCCACTTACTCAAAATATCTAGACAGAGGTGGATCAACTGCTAGCCATAATAGCAATCAATAACCTAACATGACTAAACCATACTTGAAGCCCAGCCAAATTCGATACCTAGCACAATTATACAAGGATTTGGGGATAAATCTCGATTCAAATACCGCTAAGTTGTGGTTAATCATGCCTCAAATAGTACAGAGGTGGATGTGTCCCACTAATGTTTGGAATTAACGCAAACAATATGGCATTAGTTGGTGAAATTGATAGGAAGCTATTAGCCACATTCACATAGTAATGGGGTTGGCGGAAGCAATCACAAACATTAATGATATACGCTTGTAATAATTTCAGCCACAACACGAAGCAATCGTATGCAAAAAGCATTATGATAAAAGAAGACCCTTGAACTATTAGCCAATGAGATGGAAGATACTTAAAACTAAAATATATTTCAAAAAATATAAATATATATTTATAATGTTAACTTTAGAACACAAGTTTAAGTTTTTAATCAACTATATAAGTAATACACAGTCAACATTGGAGCGATTGCATATATACTTGCCTACGACAGGTACAATTGTCCATTTGCAAAACAAGTTAGGGAGGTACACTTGTCCATATGCCAAACAAGTTTGGACTAATGTTGGAGAATGGACGGAGATAAAGGGTATTTGGTTTGGAGATATGGTGGAACATGGTCTCATAAACTAGTACCAGAATTATGATTTAAAGAAACATGGGACTATCCCCTTTCTTACTATATGGAGTATTTGGTTTGAGAGAAATGCAAGGATCTTTGATGACAATTACTCTCCCACCTTCCAAATTCCAAATTTTTGCTAAGATTTGTGCTCTTGCTAAAGGTTACTTTGTGCCTAATAAAGCCAAAAAAGAAGGGCTTTGGGTCACCTTGTGATTGATCAAATGAAACCTTGGGCATTTTTTGATGGGGCTTATTAGAATGATTCTCATATAGGAGGAATTGGAGGGATTATTTATTTGCAAGAGGATCCAATACATTCAAATCTTGGTTAATGTGCGGCATGTAAGCAACAATAGAGCTAAACTATTGCATTTACTTGTAGTTATAAGGAAGGCACAACGTAGAGGGATTAGGGATCTACAAATTCATGGTGACTATCAAGTGGTTATCAATTAGATGAATGTTCGCTCACCATGGAAGCTATAAACATTAAAAAAAATATGGACTTAGAATTGAAGAAATATTTTAGACTTTTTTTACTTGATCAATTTTAAACATGTTTTCAAAGAATTAAATTGCACAAAGGATAGTCTATCAAAAAATGGCTTAACAAAAGATTGCGATACAATTTATGTTCAAGTCTTTAAACATGGTATACATGTGGAAGAGCTCAATTATCTTCTGTAGGATTTCTATGTTTAAGATTGTTTTGCATCTCTGTTTGGAGGAACAAATTGTGTGTTCCTGATGTACCAACTAGTCCACATACCATATTGCAAATTGAAATATATAGAAGAACTAAGGTTTTCCGCTGGTAAGGGGTAATCACATTGAAGGAATAGAGTGATTTTATGTGCTCTCGGGACATGTAGTCCACTAGAGAAATATACTGGAAAGCAACAATTCGAACAAAGTTTCTCCTAGTTATTATACTCAAGAATAAGATTATTTAATTGCTCCTTCTTCTATTACTTTTGAGGATCAATTTTGAGAAATACTAGTTTTGGAAAGTTGAAAGTCAACTTTTCCCAGAACAAAGTACTTCAGATCTCAAGATTGAGTTCCTTGGTTTTGAGATGTTGATATTTGATCTTAATTGTTTGTGGTTTTGGCTTTGGTCTTCAAATAAGTTGGTCTTTGACATTTACCTTGGCTTAGACCCCATTGTTGGCTTGGGCTCTACATTTGTTTTCCCGGAAGACCTGAGATCATATCTAGCTGATTTGGACATTTGCACTCTGGCTCAAGCTCGCAACCTTTGCTCTTCAGAGCCACAATATTGGTATACATCATCTGATCTTGACCTCGCAGGCTCATATTCTTCGATCTGGGATGATTATATTAATGGATTATTGGCTCTTGGTATTCGGCTGAATGACAGCCCTGATAAATTACCATGGACTTTCAACAGGGGCGGTGTTGATGTCACAGCAAAGGAGGCATATAATTGCATTTTTCAGGCCTCGATGGTTGGAGACAGTATGGCTGTCTGCCCTCCTATATGGAATAAGTCTCTTCCTCTTAAAATATCCTGTTTCATTTGGCTGGCATATTATAACAGGATATTAACTTGGGATAACCTCCAACGTCGAGGACTCTCAGGCCTAGGTATATGTTCACTATGCTATTCGAATCTGGAAACAGTAGATCACTTATTCACTTGCTGCTGGGTATGGAAATTGGTGGCAGGCAGTATCATGGACTACTTTAACATCAAAGCTCGCATTTCTGATATTTCCTTTGTGGATTTAATCATTGGCTGGAACGAAACCATCCCTCAGTCCTCCCCTCTCTATACCTTGCTGTTTAAAGCTATTTGGATGATTTGGAAAGCTCGCAACCAGCGAATTTTTGAAGGGAAACACAGGGATATTCACAGTATCATTCAGAATATACTGAGATCAGCAACTTCATCAATGAAGGGGACGGTTTCAAAAAGGAAGAAATGCAGATTCATTGGTCCTCCGCCTGATAAACTCTTTCCCTGTGGCTTTATGGATGGAGCCTCTCAGAAAGGGATTGCTGGTGCAGGTATTATCATTTTCATTAGTGACATCCACTATCTGGAAATTTCTTTAGGAGTCGGTCATGGCACTAATACCAAGGCAGAGTTGCTCGGTCTCTGGGCACTCTTGCACATATCCCAAATGATGGGGATTCCTCTTGCCCAAGTATTCGGTGATTCAATGATCATCATCAATTGGGCAAAGGGATCATCTACTCTCTCCCCACCTGAACTTGTTCATTGGTGTAGGGAGACTAAAAGGCTAGCTACTAGCTTTCAGGGTCTGTCATTTTCTCACATATATCAAGAGCACAACAATGCTGCTGACCGTCTTTCTAAAAAGGCACTTTCCCTATCACAAGGAAAAGGCTGTATTATGGAACATGTTGAGAATCGCTTGGTTTATTCTGGATGTTTCCAGTTTTTCTGATGAAGAATATGTAGCTCATTGTTCATGCTTTGCATGATTTTTGATGATAAAAGGTTATTCCTGTTTCTGTATATGTACCCCCCATGAAAGTGCTTCTCTTTAGAACGCTGTTCAGATGGGTTATTGGCTCTCGATCGATGTGACTGACTTGACAGTCCCATTTCCATGATGAGTCAGATTACTGATGGGTTATTCCTTGATATTATGTGCCATTCCTCCTAAGCTTTTCTGGGTGGTTGTCTTGGTCAGTCCCTGCTGATATTTGTAATAATGTCTTTTGATTCAAGTGAATAACAAAGGCAGATTTTTTCCTCTTGAAAAAAAAAAAAGTTGGTCTTTGACAAGGCTTTAGCTTATTAGTTGTCATAAGCTAAGAGCTTTTGCTTATAACTAGGAGACCACCCTATGAAACTAGATTGAAGTGATTTGAAGGAACACTCTGTGCTCTCGATGCTCCAAGCAATGCAAGAAATTGGCTGTAGGAAAGCAATACTTAAAACTGAGTTCCTTATGGTTAAATTCAAGCATAAGATTGTGTTATTGCTCATTCTTCTATAGAAGATCAACATTGAGAGATACTAGTTTTGGGGAGATTGACTGTCGAATTTTTATGTTTATTGCTCATAACATAGTTCTTCAGAGGTTCCTTGTTTCTTAGATGCTGATATTTAATCTCAATTTATTGATGTTTTGATAATGGTCTTCAAAGAAGTTTATTGATGTTTTTATGTTTACTGCTCATATCATAGTTCTTCGGAGCTTAGTTCCTTGTTTCTTAGATGCTGATATTTAATCTTAATTTATTGATGTTTTGATAATGGTCTTCAAAGAAGTTGATCTTTGAGAGTGTTTTAGCTTATTAGTTGTCATAGCTAAGTGATTTTACTTTCAACCAGGAGTCGAGACGTATGATATTAGATTAAAGTGTTTTTGACATTCTTATCATTCTTATTCTTTTATATTAAAATTTTAAAAATGATATATACATAATTTAAAAGGTTAATCTAAAAAACACCAAATATTATAGAAATAAAATAAAATGTCCAAACAGATTTCCTTTGTGAATATTAAAATGTACCTCTTTATTAAATTAATTTGATAATTTAAAAATTAATATAAGTATAAATAAATAAATATAATGTTAATATAAAATAAACTGAAATTGGATAAACCAAACAATAAATGATCAGAATTTAAGAGTAGCGCGGCAAAACATTGAAATTATTAAGGTACACCGTGCACAGAATCCACCCAATCATTTTTAAACATTTAAAAACAACTAATAAACTTTGTACGTAAACTGCACGATAATTTATAAACATTTAAAAACAACCAATAAACTCTCTCCATTAAAAAACTATTAAAAGAAAGTATGTTGGTGACTTTACTCATTGTATTGACTTTTAAAGGGAAGTTTACCTAACTCCTCTAACCTAACATCATTTTCTTGAGGATAAAAACTGATTGTCCGCCTAATAAAGTTGTTAAGTTGTTTTCTTGTGGAAATAATCTCCACATTAAAAGCAAGATTTTATATATATATATATATTTTTATTTTTTTTTCATATGGAAATATGCATGGGAAACTAGTAATACTTCCCCACATTAGTGGATGGTAGAGGTGGTAAACTGTCGGCCATCCTCGTAGAAGGCCTAGCCCCAAAGGACTCAAGGCTCGAACCCGTACCTCTCCCCGAACCGAGAGAGTGTCGGCCATTTGATTATGTGTAGAGTAAAATATTCTTTGATTATGCGTTGATTAAAATATTTATGTTGTATTTTTAATTAATTTTTAATGATGGAGATTTTATGTATAAAAAATAAAAATAAAAATAAAAAAATATTTTATAATATATAGAGATTTTTATTTTTATTAAATTTGTTTATAGAAATATTTTGATTAAGGCTTTCATAAAAAAAAATTTAAGGTTTAACTCATCATTTAGATAATCTAATGGTAATGGACTTTGATATCGATTTTTTGAACTACAAAGAGAACATAGTTAATAGTTCATATTCAATTTTTCGATCTCACGAAGAATTATTAGAAACTTAGTAGTCCATATTTCAGCTTTCATCACCTCGTTGTATGTCCCTTCCAAGTGCTCAAGATGGTTCTAAACCCAATTTGGAGTCTTTGCTTCTTGTAGAGTTTAATCCTCCCCTGAATTTACCTTTTGAGGTTTCTTCCTCTCGGCTGATTGATCACCCACCTTCAAAGAAAAAAGCTTGTTCTTTGAGGAAACATAGGAGTAACATTAGAACTAAGTCGGATCGGGTTAGAATGGTTTTGGGATAGGATGTCAAAATGGGGAAAGTTGAAGGATTGATGAGGACGACATTGGTCAAAAGGTTTATAGGAAAAATCATGCAAAAGCGACTCACTTCAAAAGTTTTTGGTTGCATGATGGTCTATTCTGCTAGGTTATTCTCCCACCTTCCCTTTGTTGGTTAAGGGTTGGATCTAGTTCAAACTCCAGAAGGAGTAGGATGACGAGTGCACCCTTTATCAATCATGGTTATGGGGATACTCAAGCGTAGTTTTGAAACACTACATTATTGGATTTGACCCATGGAGTGAACCTATCGAAATCCAACGTAGTCATGTCCTCATCCCTTAATCACACTAGCAAGAGGGGACATGAAGTAAATACAAACTTCAATTTTCACTCAACATCCAATTACAGTTTCATAACACATAAAATACGTGTGCATGACTAATTAACATATAAATTCAATTAATTAGTTCATTAATTAAAATGATTAAACTGTCCCGATGGTTATAAATAGCCTCGATTGTTGTTTCCACCTTCCTGACATTTCCAACATCGGAAGTCGAAAATTGAAACCACATAACAATGACTTAACCATACATTCCCAACGTGCCCACCTCCACTTTAGAATCCTGACTTACCCAATGTTGGTACGTCAAAATTCAGTAGTGGACTCTATTTGAACAAGATTTAACAACGACATTTTCGATGTCGAGTCCATTGGCATCAGAACCTCGGGGTATTTACATACACTAGAGCTATCACCCTCTGACTCAAAAGTCGAAACTTGGAACACAATCCATAGTTCCACAAGGCCACCCCCTGATTCCAACATCGGTACCTATGTACTGACACTCAGGCATCAACACCTGTATGATGATTCATTCACCAATAATACGTCGATCCTGACATCAACATTTTGACACTTTAACAACTCACTTGTTGTTTAACAACATAGTGGGTCGAGATTTCCCTTCTGGCCTTAGACTTCGACATTGGTACTTTGGCCATGGAAACTCAGAGATATTCTTTTGATTTAATAAACATATGTAGATGTAAAATGAACATGCACAATAGAAATAAAAACTAATCCACGCACATAATTCATGCATATACAAGCATAATCAAATACATGCATCAATTTACAACATTTATTATTCCAATACACAAGAACACTTATCTTAAACAACACTGATCCAAGGAACTGGTTGTGTAAGAGTGACTTTCCACCCAACTGTAAGCACTTTGTCTAGTGTTGATTGCATGGGCAGACCCGGGTTTACTATGATTAATCAACAACACCCCAAACTCACTGGCCCTTTCGGCAACAGACCGCAAAGCGATCTGAAGTCTCACCCGAAGTGAATCTAATGGGTTGGCCAAGACTCAAGTGTCTTGGACCAGGTTCTGGACATCCTACTTCTTTCGCCTTTTTCCTATGCGCCACTAGGTCAACTAGCCCTGCGCATCGCACGTCCCCTTCTACTCGCAGCACTTTCTTCCAAGCGATGCTCAACCCCGCACCGGTTGCTCGGATTCCTCTCGCGTCGCACAACTTCCACTTACTCGCAGCTTTCCAATCCTTACTACCTCTCTGCGCACCGCGGAACATCCATCCTTTCCTCAACGCTGAGCCCCCAGCTCGCAGTATCTCGCATCGCAGCTCCTCTGCCGATGCGATATCACTCCTCTGCGATACCTTACTACTGCGACTTTACGCTCTTACCGTTGATTGCGCCGATGTGTG